>JAHWFP010071154.1:3511-18994 GCA_023313725.1 Lithobius niger
CCCCCCCCCTACACACACAAGAGAAAGGAACAGCTAAAAAAAATTTGCAGAAATAGAAGAAAAAAAGTATTTCACTAAAAGAACTAGCCGAAACACATAGAAAAAGCACTGTATTTTGTACGTAACTTCTTTAATGAAACGAACGTGTGATCGTGTGTTACCTTTTATTGATAAAGGCACCTGCAAGGTTGTTCCTGCCGTGCAAAAATCCGTCCCTCGTTAGTTTAATATTCCTTCATATCACTCCACTTTGCATTTGTGTGTACCTTTCGACTACGCGAACTGGCAAAGATTTTCTACAGAATGTAGTTTCCTTCAAAGTATTGTTACAGCCAAGCAGGGCTGCGTCGGGCAGATGATCGGGTGCGGTTAACGCTCGCTAAAACCCTTTGGAGCACCTGCCATTTTTCCTATGACCTTCGTGAGACTTCACTAGGGCCGAAAATATGGGATAGTGTAAGTTTATGTGTGTGTTGGGTGAGGGTGGGAGGAGTGGTACCCCTGTTCAAAAGTCTACGCGGCCGTAGGAAAAAAAAATTATCTTTGAATTTTTGGTAAATCGGCCCCCTCTCAGGCCAACTTTCTGTATTCGCCCTTAGTCAGGGCATGGTAATTAGTTTTTTTTATTTTTAAAAAAGCTTTTTTCCTCTGGTTCATATATTTTCTTTCAATTTTATGGAGCCTAGAAATGTCTAAAACATATTGTTTGAAGCCAAGAAAAGTCTTTGCATATCTAAAAATCCGTCAGCTTCCAGGGCTTCGCCCCAGACCCCACTGGGGGAGCTCACAGCGCTCTCCCAGATCCCCTAGCTGGAGTGGGTAAGTCGGCAAATTTAAGCAAATTTTGAAAGAAAAGTCGGGTAAATTTTGCCTCTCTGCCCCCCCCAACAAAATGCCCTTCGCTACGCCCCTGGTGTTGCGTTAAGGACCAATATTGAAGTCTTTTTTACACCATACTGCGACTCCGTGCAGCCGCGAGCAGCCAGTCTGGTTAGGGCTTTAGGGGGGGGGGGGTTAGGAGGAGCAGCAACTAGCTGCGGTTGCGGAGCCAGCTCTCGGCACAAGGGCAAGCCGCCTGTGACGCGATTGGCGTCATCCATCGTGTTATCGTCCTCCATCTTCTGCCAGGGAGTTCCCCTACCTTCCCACCTGCTGGAATGAGAAACGTGGAAGCATCATGAAGTTGCAATCAAGTTTAAATTTATACAGACGATTACAAGGTTCAGAACAGGCACCCTGCGTTTTATTACAGCTTTTTAAAATGTATTTTAGTATTCGAATCAGGTGGCGTGCTGTTATTAGTTAATAAATCGATTGAACGTCGTGCGTTACTTGCCTGCATAAATCGAAGCGACGATTTCAATATAGCGGGCGCGAGCACCCGTCATTGCGCATGTGCTGATGTTCTTTGCCGCTTGGCATGTTGGGATACAACACGGCCTGACCTAGTTAGGGCTAGAAGGAACGCGAGAGTTTGTAATCCAAACCTTCAAGTCCCTGCTGGCACGTGACCAACTTGCTGTAAATTGGGCTGGATTTCCCGTAAGGCAACTGGACGGCGAGTGAAAACTCTGCTGGAAGTTCAGTAGTTGATATGGTTCAGGAACTTAAGTCTTGTTGCGGCACTACAATGAGTTGTGAAGCAGTTTTGTTGGAAAAAATTTGTCATAGTAATTGGTGTAAGAAGAGCGCTGAAGTAAAGTTATGCAACAATTCCACGAAAGGCTTTAATTCAGTTTCAGTGGTGGTTGTGCACTCAGCCACAGATTTATTTTACTACTATCGAACAACTCGGGAAGTGACTAGCACCACACACCACAGACCACCTTGAAACTACGTAATACTAAATTAAAGCTTTGGAAACGCTACAAATCTGATCGAGATACCGAATCTCTTTCAACGTAAAGTGAATGTCCCTAGTGGAGTTTTGGCACTGTAAAAGCGAATCTAAAAGCGATACCATCGGACCTTTATCGCTTATATAGACTGAAAACAGGATCTTCTCGCACCCTCCCACCGTTTAAATGTGGGGATACCAACATTATAGGTTACCGTGACAAAACGGAATCCTTGGGTGCCGTTTTCGACTCAATTTTCATGAAGGACGACGACAGTCTTGCTCCAATTTCCATGACATAAACTGTTACTGTACTTTGTACACATGTTTCTTTCCCATCCGGCCTGATTAAGAAAGTTATTAACTTCGGGACTGAGAAGGCTTTGTAGGATGGGAAAAAAAGAGCAAGCAGATCAGGCCCAGTGACAGGATTACACATCGGCCTGACAGGGCCTGACAAACAGATGTTTGGGCCTCATTTTTTTTTTTTTGGGGGGGGGGGGGGCGCCCCGGCTTTTGTCTTTATTAACGGGCAAAGCAAGAGAGTCACTAAGCTGTTTAAGTGAAACCAACTGCACGGATCGTGAAGTCTGTGTGAAAACTTTAAAATTCAGATTTAATGTCACAGAGCAGTGCTTCCACGAACAATTTAGGGGGTAAACGAATGGTGAAAAGCAAAGTGAAATGTGCTGCGGTAATAAGAGTCGTCTGATGGATGGATTCACAGGATATGAGTATTTTGCGTGTGCGAAATAGAAGTTTCTGAGGCTTGGATACCCAGCTAACAAGATTAATGCATTAATCAAGAAAGAACTTTCATGGCAACCACCTCTGAATCACACCAGTTTCCCTCCAAGGATGACAGACCCCACGAAATAATGACCGATATCCCTTTGAGCAGGGAACGTAAGTCCGATTGGTACTAAGAAAGTTGCAAATTGATTGCTGTTTTAAACCCTGCCCAATGTCAAAAGAATATGGTAGTGGTACGACCAGCAGCGATACTTGCACGTGCACTTGCAAGTGCCAATGATTGAATATAGTCCTGCGCCTCCTGCTCTGCCAACGATGACCCCCCCCCAATCTTCCTCCATTGCATCTCAAGCCTATCGCCGCTACAACAACCCGAGACGTGCCAAGTGTGTTAAAAAGGGAGCCATGATACACTCAACTTTGAAAAACAGCGAACCTAATGATGTTGTCCCCTTATGAAAGGGGCCAATGTCCCTGATACAGATATCCACCATCTGAAATAGAAAAATGACCAACTTGCTCTGCCTACCTCCGCAAGAACCATCTCATAGGCTCCTTGCAAGGACTTCCACAAGCAAGCAAGGGTGAAGTGCACCAAATTAAAAGTTGGATTTTTTTTCGTTTGTCAGTGCAGTTTTTTACAGTTTTTTTTTCAGTTTTTTTGCAGCTCGACGCCTGAAGAAGTTGCCAATAAACGGTTACCGAAAATTAGGCGGCAATTTAATATTACTTGGATAGGTTGGTGTTAGCCTGAAATCCGCTTAAAACTCATGGGATTTGAATCATTGGAGCTACGCAGGCTTGAAGTTTGAATTTATACTTACCTACAAATTTTTAATGCGGCGTATCTATAGATTTCTTCTTTTTTGATCTTTGTCCTAAGAAATCGACTCGGGGACACTCATAAATGCTATCGGTTTAGGGTTCCCGCCTGGACTGCTGTTCTGGTCGTGTTGTTCCGGTTTGGAACTCTTTGACTGAAGAGCTGGCCGTCGTGACGAGTACCTAGTTTCTGAAGTGGCAACCATAACTCTGTCTATACTTGCATGCATTTTCAGACCCATTTCACGATTGGTATCAACGGCTCACTAAGTCCTGCCCATCCTCTGTGTGGGAAAACTTATTATCGTATATTATACATTAACTTCTGGACTGAGAAGGCTGTGTATAGGATGGGAAAAAAGAGCAAGTAAACCAGGCCAGGACAGCATTACCCGGACCTAACAAACAGATGTTGTTGTTGTTTTTTTTTATTAACTGGTAAGGCAGGAGAGTCATTAAGTCGTTTACGTGAAACCAACTGTGCAGATTATGAAGTCTGTGTGGAAACTTTAAAAGTCTGGCTTAATGTTACAGAGCAGTGCTTCCGTGAAGCAAGGGGGGGGGGAGACAAAGACAGGTGAAAAGCAATCGTTCTTTGATTTCGCTCACACTTTGACGACATTAGAGGCAGAATGGGTGAAAACAGTTAATTTGTAAGGGTGATTTTGATAAATTGTTATTGAAGATTTTCTAAACAAGGTACAGAGTCTAATTAGGGGGTGGTTGATTAACATGGGTAGAGCGGAATTGATATTAAGAGTATCACGTTGGTCAGTTGATTGCACTGAATCATCAGGAAGCACATTTAAGCTCAGCAAAAAATCCAGGGTGGAAATACCCAGGGTAATTACAGTTACAGTGGGAATTCCACAAACCAAAAGAAATCAGGTTTTCAAGGGAATGGTAACAGTACTACAAGCAAGGGGATTGGCAAAGGCACAATTATGTAGTTGGACTTATTTAGGGAGCCATGGCCAAGCAGGAACATCTGTCCTATGTCGGGGAAGGCTACATTGAGCATCACACACACAGACTCATGCCTCCCCTATGGGACCACCACGTGACCCCTATGATGTCTTTACCCCCACATGATATGATCTCCATTTGACGTAATTACCCCGTGACTTCATCCATGTATAACGTCATTACCCTCACTTTCCAGATACACAGTCTGGGTGTGTGTATTCTACAAATTGTGTGTCAATCCTACGTGACCACCACCTATGAAGTCATTACCCCCCCACCTCACATGGTTCCCCAACATGTCTTATCACGTGATCCCATGTGGTCGTATTAACTCCACGGCACGTGATCCACCACATGACTGGAAGTGACATCATTACCCCCCCCCCTCCCCAATGTGACCAGAAGTGACAGCATCTTATCCCATTTGACTGAAATTAACATCATTACACCATCTCACGTCATGTGCCTATCAGAGTGTTTAAATACTACCAAGTTTCAGCCTATGTAAAAATTTCACGAGACAGACAAGGGTGATTTGTTTTTTAAATGTTCAATTTTTTTTTTATTTTGTTGATAGAATTTAAGACTAATACGTTAAAATGTCAAACTAAAATATTAAAACCGTTCAACCGTTCTCATATAACTTCTATAGAATTTCTTAATTTCCTTTTCATGAGCGTGTCCACCCCACCCCCCCTACAACGACGATGCATACAAGTGTCTAAGCCTATCCACTAGTTTGTTCGGATTGCCGGTATCTTCTTTATCAGATCATGAATGGAAGGAGAAGGTTAGTGGCATGGGGCCATTTGGGAAAGGGTATTTGTGTGGTCCCATTTATAATCTCCCTACAAGCATTTTCCTTAAATGCTAGTATCTGGTTTGTGGCATTTAATCACTGAGCAATATTAAGGAAAGTAAATTAATTTTTTTTAATCTTGATTTTCAATGGGTGGGGATGCTTTGTAATGCTCCCTTACTTCCACTCCCACCACAATATTAGTGTCTGGTTTATTGCTTTATATAAATACTAGTTGAAGCCCGTGCAGTCACTCAGTGAGCATCTCCCCTAACTCGGGAAGTCGAAACCTTTCAGCCGCGGGCTTTGTCATTTTTTTTTTCAATATTTAATTGAGTTTCACTAATCCTTTTATTTGAATTGTCCACAACGACAGAACCTTTAGCAAGCGGTTAAAGCCTTATTTACCTTGATGTGGCTTGGGCCGGCATTACTCTGCACGGCACTGACCATTCCCTAGACTCCATGGGTAAGGGATTCGTGTATGGTATTTTTCTTTACTTGATTCTGGGCAGAAAGTAAAGCGCGCTCAATATTTAAGGGAGTTTCACTAATACTAATTTTAATCGTCTACAACGACAGAACCTTTAGCCAACGGTTTAATGTTAAGATGCTTGTACCTGAAAAGATGCTTGTATACCCCTTCATCCATCATTTCAAGGGGTTCAAAGGGTTTAACGAGCGTTAACCACTCCTGGCAACAATCAGTTTTTAGTTGATTGCCAACAATCATTCCGTTTACAATAATTGAATACTGTTATTATTAGACGGGTGTCCGCGTTGGTCGGGTGGCCGTCTGGGTCGAGTGGCCGTTTTACAACACTGCAACTCGTTTTTATTAATGTAGATCCACCCAAAACCAAAACTGGTATAAAAGAAACCGTCAAGTTTCCAAAATGAGTCGGCCTTTGAAAGCAGTGATATCATTCAACCAGGGAAAGGCCGCCAAGGTTAATCCTATTAGCCAAGTTAACCGCACCGACTAATAGTTCGAAAATTAAATGAAAACCAGAAGATTGCGGTAAAGATTTTTGGTAAGATACTGCGTCATTAGCTACAACAATACTACAGGCTTGTAGGAAATAGGTGGGGGGGAAGTGGTGGTGTGGGCCCATTTATAATCCTAAATAATCTTTTTTTTACAATGTTAGGTCAGGTTTGTGGCATTAATCACTGAGCAGCATGAAGGAAACTTAAGTAATTTTTAAATGTAAATTTTTTGGTTGATTGCTTTACACACATATGCCCTTGGTTCCATTCCCTCAAATAAACAAGCACTTCTCAACATCCATTATTTAACAACAGTTCCCAAAAACGCATATAAATTAAATTAACTGAGCAAAAAAAGGCTTCGCCGTGTAGAAAAAAAACATTAGAGCTCGTATCCCCATACTCACAGTCCTGAAGGTACACGAATAAAAAAGGATTAGAGTTCACTCGAACGCAACGAACTATAAATTGAACTATAATTTGTGTTCATTTTGTGAATGCTTTTTTATCTTTCAATTTTGTAGCGTTTTGCTGTTTATGGCGTCTATTTTGTGCGTGTTTGTGGGTTTACGTTTTGCGAATTGGAGTTCAAATTATAGTTCGTTGCGTTCGAGTGAACTGTAATCCGTTTTTATTCGTGTATCCTTCAGGGCTGTGAGTATGGGGATACGAGCTCTGTTTTTTTTTCTAAACGGCGAAGCCGTTTTTTGCTCAGTTAATTTGTTGGCTTTTTTCGCTTCCATTTTGTATGTGTCCACTGTCCTCCGATTTTTGTTTTCGAAAAAACGGAACATTAGAAATGGATACTTATGTTTAGGTTCCGCCGAAGGTTTGTCCCATGATTATTATTTGATGGCAACACATTAGCGTATTTCAGGATTTAGCATGCGTCATCTCGATGAGTAGTTGATTCTGGATTGTTTCAATATCGTGGCAACAATCGCCGAAACAATTCAACTGGCTTCCCGAAGCCCGCATTGAAAAAGTAAATGAGTCATTCAGTCATGTCGGCCGCCCAATTTTGAGGAATGCCTCAAAATTTTAGACTTCGAACCGTACGGTTTAAAACTTGAAGATTTAAGGCAAAATCAAGACCATTTAATTTTGGTTCTCCACAACGAGCTAGCTAACTCAAACAACGACAATGTTAGTTTCCCGGCACCCAACCATGGTTGCATCTTGTTCAAGTGAGCTATAATCCGATATTGTGCGCCTCGCCTATTGTTACCCTATGGTAACATGTTGCAGCATTGTAACATTTTGACATTGTTAGCCGCTCCGCCTCCTCCTCCTGTCCAATTTTCTGAAATTCTCGTGCGTAAATGAACTCTAATAAGCACTGCCTGCCGACAGTGCTAATAAACACTCCCTACTTCACTATGTTCATTCACTACAAACAACATACATGCTTCCATGCCATTATTTGGCCTTAATAATAATTCTTCCTTACCTCAGTGGCCACCAAACAACTTTCCTGCAACTTGTTGCTTGTACAATCTAGTACAAGCAACAAGTTGCAGGACGAAAAATTAATAATATGCACACAAATGTTCAAAACCCTCCTCCCCTTGTTGAAACAATTCTGAACATTGTAATTTCGCTAATAAAATGGAGTCCATCCATGTCACATGACCTTACAAACAGCTGAGTTCAAGTGGCACATGGTGTTCACCAACCAAGAAGCCTGAACTTCGTCCTTCATATTTGTTGGAATAATTCATTTGTCATAGAACAAACTCTACACCAAAACAAATAAAATGGAATCCATAGGATTGAGTTATCCATTGGTCTCTGTCCATTCAGTTGCAGGGAAGGTGGGCATTTAAAACAAGTAAGGTTGCCAGCACTTTGCCTCGGGCCACATATTTACATACTAGAAAAATCTGTATTTATCACAGATGTTTAGCATTCCACAAAAATAGTAAACAAATTATTACATCCAAATATGACGTTGTGAAGAAGGTTTTATTTTTATTTTTCTTGTGGGCCTAGATCAATCACAGCATTAAGGAAAACAGCAAGATAAAAAATTTCTGCCAATAGAAGAATTTTTTTTAAGTCACTGAGTTAAACAGAGCTTTAGAAAACTGATGTGGAATTGTTCAAAAATAAAAGAGTAAAACATTTTCTGGTAACGATAATTGTAGAGCTCGTAATTGTGGAGCTAAGTGTTTTAAACCTAGTTGGGTAGGGGGGGGGGCCCTGCAGGGGGGTTATCAAACCAAATGATACATTGCTTTTTAACTAGTTTTAAAACGTACACAGTCATCCTTTTGAGTGATTTTACTTTTGTGTGAATTTAAACTGCCAATCAGCCTTGGGGCTATCTGGGTAAGGGGGGCCATGGGGAGTGCGTCTACCCCATACAAAATAATAGAATGTATTTTAATTGGCTTTATGACAAACACGGCCATTATTTTCAATGGCTTTGTTTTTGTGTGAGCATTAACTGTCAAAACAGACCTACGACAAAAATGTTTCCGTTACTAGAAATTCTTTTCCTCTTTTTCTGATGAATTTGACGTTTTTTCTCATAAGGCTCCATTTGCTCTAGTCACTTAAGAAAAAACCATCCTTCACAAAGCCATATAACAGCTTCCTGAATTTTTTGACTAAGTGGGGTGGATTATTATTTTTTTTATTAGCTCCAAAGAACTAACAGATTTGTGTGCTAAAAAGGCTTGTAACATATATGTTACAACAGATTCAGTTTCAACAGATCACCAATTCTTGATTGGTTTGAAGACATTGGTTGCCTGGGTACGTAAATTCAATCAAATTTAAATCTAAATTAATTAATATTAATGCACGGTGGTGATGTCACGCTAATACATCCCCATGCTAAAGGTGTAGTCGTTATATACGGTTAATGTGAAAACCCACACACGTCACAGTGGGTTAATTTTGATAACCCACACTTCTTTGATAACCCATACGTTTTTGATAATCTACCACTTTTTACGCGGGTCTACACAACCCCTGCTCCACCATGTGACATATGACCCGACTTTGTAAAATTACCGCACACGAAGGGTTTTTGGTAATGTGGCTAGAGCAACACAACTTTTTCATATTTTAACGGATTTTGACAAACAAGTGCATGATTTGAAGCGTATTTTTGAGAGCTTTGCAATGCTGTTGACCACTTGTTGATAGCACAAACCGTTCTTCAGAAATATTCGAAAAAAGTGTACAAAAATTGGAATTTTTTCCACTCTGTTTGCAATAACTTTTACAAAACAAGTACATCATTTGAAGCGCAGTTTTGAGAGCTTTACATCGTTCTTTACCGCATCTCAATAGCACAAACCGTTGTCGAGAAATCTTTGAAAAAGTCGAAAAAACTTTTAGCAGGAATTTTTTTTCTCTGTTTTTCAAAGAATTTGAGGTTTTGTAAAAGGATGTGATTGTCCCTTCACATAAAAAAAAAAACTATTGGGTTTAAAAGGGTTCAACGAGCGTTAACCACTCCTGGTCATCTGCCCGAAGCCCTAAGGCCCTATGTCTGCAACAGCCAGATTCCCAGGCAGTCACCCACCCAAGTATCAATCCAGCCCAATGCTGCTTAACTTCGGGGATCTAACGAGAACCGGTGTTTCCAGCACTGCAAGGCCGCAGACCACCATTGGGAACCATTGGGAACAGTGCCATTTAATAGCCACCTGCCAAATTTCAAACAATGCCAAGTCAGACGCCGTGGCTCGCAGACCATATGCTGACCCCTGGTGGCAGCCATACGCATCTCCCATCTTTTTAAGCTGGGAAGTTTGGGTATCTCCATAGTGTTACCTTAAAATTGATTTTTTGAAATATGCACGTTTAGTTTATGATAGTATGTTTTGCAAGGAAGGAATTGATTAAATGTGTAAAAAGATTACTATGAAGCGCTTTTTTATAATGAATATTGAAAACGTGGGCTTTCACGATTACTCAGCAAGCACTAAATTGAGACGAAATGGTTCCAGTATGATATTTACTTAGCTCGCAAATAATTTTCCTAAAGGCTCATAAAAAATGTACGGATGAAATTCTCTTGTATAAGGTTATAACTGAAGTCTGCAATTGAAAGAAACGCTAAATTCCAAATACATTTTTATTTCTTGCTTTCAATATTCAACATACAGCAAAATTTCTCAAACTATCTAAATTTCAGTTTGTTTAGACTCTTTCGAAGTTCTCTCAAGAACGGTTTGTGATATCGACACATACTAAACTACGTTGTGTAGCTCTCAAAAAGACGCTTCGAATTGTGTACTTTATTGTAAAATTCAGTTAAATTTTAAAAAAAGTTATTGTAAAAAGAGTGAACAAATTCCAGTTAGTTCGGAATTTTTCGAAGATTTTTCAATAACGGTTTGTGATATCGACACGCGGTAAACAGCGTTGTATAGCTCTCAAAAGGACAATTCGAATATGTACTTGATTGTCAAAATCTGCTAAAATATGAAAAAGCCATGTGCAATAGACACATTAAATTAATGTGGCTATGGCAAACAGAGCTTTAGGAAAAGCCCGCCCCCCCCCCCCCCTCCCCAATAGACTGTGTAGTGTGTATGGCCTAATTCAGTTAGAATGCTTAATTTAACCCTAATTCCAAACTTCAGTTAAGCCAAATTTTGCCCTAGCAAGTAAACAGCCAATGAAAAAAAAAAAAGTTGAAAAAAATTTTAGAAATTAAACAACAAAAAAAGGAGTTTATTTAACAGGTTCCAAACGAGCTTATTAGTTACAAGTTTGACTGGAATCTGTTACACAAATATAGTTTATGTTATTAATCAACTATATCACTAAGCCTTTCTTTGCAACTCGATAAACTTTTTCTACCACCGTAGCTCAGTGGGTATAGTGTTCACTTTCCAAGCAGATGGCACTGGGTTCAAGTCCTTGTGTAGGTAATTTTTTTTTGTGTAGCATTTAAATTTTAGGAAAGGGGCAATGTGGGTTAGGGTTAAATGTGAGCTATGTTGGTTTGCAGGTAAGAATTAAACTGCTAAAGGTCCTTTTATAAATATATTTAGAAATATTTTTATTTAAGTTGCCTTAAGTTAGGAAAACAGATTAAGTTAGGATGCTAACATTAACATACTTGAAAGCCATAAGATTGTGGTATCTTAATTTTCTAAACTTCAAAGGCTGATTTGCAAATAAAGGTATGCTGCCTTAGGCAAGTGCGGGCAAGTTGATAACTTCCAACTCTCCCTTCAGTGGACTGTACCAAGTGTAGTGGCAATAGATTCAAATGGCTTCCATTTTGTTTCATTTGAGATAGGATTTGTATTGCAAAAGTGGTTTGTCCACTAAAGCTTTCCAGCTTCCAGAGTGGTCATCATGATGTTAGGTAGGCCCTGCTTGGCTGACTAAGGTCATATGACCTGAGGCCGCCATTTAAGTCCTGCGAAATACAATGTTAACAAACATTTTTCCAAGGGGAGGTAGGTATGGATAGGCATATTGTGCATCAAATTATTTTTGATTGCCAGCAATGTGGTATTGGTTAAACCATCCATTTCCTTGTCATCCACTTAAGTGTAACTTGGGCAAAGCAGGAATGCATGCATGTAAGAGTTGGAAAGGAAATTTATCAAAAAAATTATTTATTTTATTTTATGAAGTGTTGCAAACTAAGTGTAAGCAGAATCGTTTGTATTGCCGTATACAGATTTGTCCTTTTTTTTTTTTAAGGGTAACTGAATTGCACAGTGAAATTGAAAATAATGCATTGTCTTACAGATAGGCCATCAGGATTCAAATTAGGTCACACTGTGTGGTGAACTTGCCCCAAAACCAACTTCTAACTTTGTAGTGTTAGCAAAACAGGCGCAATACAGGTGGACCCATCACCCTCCCCCTCCTACTCTGGACAACACACCCAACATTGTTAAAAAATAGTATAATTTTTGGTTTGTTTAATTATGGAAACCCCCAATTAAAAACCCATGGTAAACCCTCAGTGGACATTTTTTTAAACAGAATTAAGGCAATGTTTATGCGCTTGATGAATGCACAGCACATAATAACAGATTTTCGTGGGATGATTCAAATTAGGTCACATCGGTGAACCTGCCCCAAAACCAACTACTAACATTGTAGGGTTAGGGAAATAGGGGCAATACAGGTGGGCCCATTCCTTCCCCCCCCCCTCCCAACCGAATTTTGGACTCAACACCTAACATTGTTAAAGAACGGCATTATTTTTCGTTTTTACTATGGACACCCCAATTAAAAAACCCATTGAACCCTCAGTATTCATTTTTTAACAGAGTTAAGGCAGTGTTCTCGAGATATCTTCTTAAAAGACAGAAAAACCATCACCAGGAATTTGTTTTAAAGAATTTGAGATTATTTTTAAAGAATGTGTTTGTCTCAGTCATACAATAAAATACGTTGGGACCAGTGCCATTTAATTTTCACCTGCCTGCAACTCTTCACACCAGCCTACATTGATTTTTTATTTCTTGCTTTGAATGTTCAACCTAACACGTTAGGCAGGTAGAGGGTTGAATTGGTCACTTTCTGTAAAAAGCATGAAATTAGGTATGAATGCCCACATGAAGGGTAACTGAAAAAAATAGCTCTGATAGCAAGTTCAAAACCCCCTGAGATGGGATAGAATGCGACCCCCCTTCCAAAAAAAACCCGTTTTTTTTACTGTAACTCGTTAAACGTCAACAAATCAAAAGCGTAATGCGAAACAAAAACGTTCAGCACACAAGTCTGGACTAGAAAGGTGATATGTATCTTTTTTGTAAAAGCAACCCTTGAACCCCAAAATCGTATTTAAAAGTACGTCACCCTAATTCACACGAGCGCTCCTTTTCTTAGTTGGATGTTATAGTGATTTTCGTGTTCAAAGTGCTTTTGCAAAAGCCCGAAATGGGTATGCTTAAGATTTACTGAAAGGTGAGGATCTATTCTTTAAATCAATCTTGACCGAAATTTTTTGACCTAGATAGTTATCGTCATACACCCGTTTAAAGGTGTAGCTGTAATTGGTGTAGTGGCTAGTTTCAATTTTAAATTGCCATTGTAATGCTTATATTTGTATGTAGGTAAAACAATTTCGGTTAGCATTGACGGAAAGAATTTATACTCGCTTTTCGGAAAATCCTAAACGTGTCCATTTCGGGCGATTTGATGGCTCGCAAGAAAACTTTTAATTCGAAAATCATCATACGCTTTCACCACTACACTATTACCTCTTCACTTTAAATAGGCATAGGACTGTCCGTATCTAAGTTTTACAATATCTGTTAGGATTGAAGGAAATAATACATCCCCACATTTCAGAAAATCCTAAGCAAGTCCATTTCGGGCTGTTAGAGGGACCGAAACGGCTAGTCCAATCTCGGGCGTGGAGGGAATTCAGCAATCGTGCTTACAGCGCTCGTGCGATTTCCCTCCACGCCCTCGATTGGACTAGCCGTTTCTCGCAGACAAGCGAATATCCGCGGTAAATCGGCTACAACTCACGGATATCGCTTACATAATAAAAATAATAATAATAATAATAATAAATAAATTAATTATTATTAATTAATTAATTAATTAATTTAAATCTAAATCTTTCGTGTCGTCGTTGCCGTACTGTAAACTCGCGTAGGCAACATCATTGCTCACAGGAAACCGATTTTTTTTTTTTACTACAATGTTTCAAAAATAGCATTACGATGCTTTGGTACTATGCAGTCATGATTTACCCAAATTCCTAACCAGCAAAAGGCAAATTCTTAGGTACAATTAAATATGTTTTCCAAATACGAGCCTTCACGCATCGCTGGAGAAGTTAAATTTCGTGCGATTAATTAGTAGCTAGAAATTGTAACTGGTCAAATATCAACATTATTAACACCTATTTTTCAAACTAAACTTTAAGCTGCGCCACACAATGTTGACGATGGCATGCACTGTCGCTTTCCCACAAAAATCCCATAACAATCCGATATCGATAATAAAGGCAGATATGCAGCCGGTATCAAAACCGTAAAAGTAGTCTGTTTATCAATAAACTCACCTTCTCGTAAACATGAAGGCGTTACGCATGCTTGAGAAACTAGTTCTTGAGAAACGAGTCTACCACTTTTCTGCTGCAACGCTGAAAATAAAAAAATTAGTGCATAATCATCTTTTATTTCCGAGATTGAAAACTCGCAAAAATAGACAGAGAGAAAGAAGGAGAGGGGAAAAGACGACTTATTCATGTACATACAGTCAAACACTAACAAGTCGACATTTATTCGTGGTGTGGCTGAATTTTTATTTGGTCTGGCGACAATTCGGTCATAAACAATTCCATTCCCAAAAAGATGATCACCTACGATAATTTTGTTTCTAGTTTAAAAATCACCCAAGTAACAAAAAGAATGTCATCATATTCTTAAACATTTTTCTGATATTTTAGTGTATGGACATTTTGGAGCAGTACAGTAGATTAAGGGCGCAGAGTTTCACTCTTAATATGTCTGGTATTTGTAATTGAGGAAGTTTACGATGTTTCCGCGCGAAAAAGCCCTCAGCACCCCTCCCCATTCCCTCATAGTTATGCTTGCGCTGAGGTTGGTGTGTAAGCGATCGCAAATTGAAAACAGATTTTTGCGTAATTTATGGAGGTTAACTTATTTGTATTTATTTACCTAAACCCACTAGCCTCTCTGGTGAGTTAATGTTTCTTTGTTGTATTTTTTTTTTGTGGAACCGAATTTTCGTAAGGGTTACATTTGATACTGACCGAATTCTCATTTTTCTGCATTTTTCTTTTCTATTATTATCGTGCACAAATCATGCTGTGCGGCAACACCCCTTTAAAATCTCGGGTGTGTGTATGTAATTCACTGGGCGTTGGGGAGCTCTCCAAGGCACTTCCTCGTTGCTGGGTGCTGTTCTGTCGTCTTACGCTCTGACACCCCCAAATGGATTGCGGGCTGTGGTCATATTCGAGTATTCATTATTCTGAAAAACTCTTCAGCTGCAAAGACAATTTTGTGGTACCTGCTGATTCTGAACTGTTTCTTCATTCAGGTTAGTTCAATTTAAACTATTGAATTATTACTTCGTTTCCGTTTGCTAGATTGAATCCTGTCATGTTTACTCTAATTACAAACAAAAACGTCAAGTGTGCCGTATAAAAGGGGGTTATACGATTAAAATTTCACTTGTTAAAATGAACACGGATAAAAATTGATGATTTTTAATTGAAATAATAAAATGTACAATTGAGAAAATTCCATCTGTTTAGGTGCTGTTGTGCTTTACGTTTTAAATATATGATTGGTAAGGCACAACAGGTCCTAAACGGGGGCGGGGTGGGGGGGGGGGGGGG
>JAHWFP010071154.1:19094-31300 GCA_023313725.1 Lithobius niger
GGGGGGGGGGAGGGGAGTCTGACAGTGGAGGCAGTGAGATCAGTGTTGTCCTGGGCCCGAGAGAATTGCGGTCAGTGGTTGCTGGGGCTTTTGCGAAGGAGTGGGCTGGGCTGTGGAGTGGTCCGCCCCCCCCCGGCGAGGCTATCAGCCAATTTGTTGCTAAAGCTGCCCGCATGGCCCTTGGTCCAGCCAACAGATTCCTCCCAACCACACTGATTCAGGATTAAGAGCCTCCACCCAATCCCAAAAGCAATTGGGTGAGAGTACTGCAGGGATTGGAAGCACAGCCTCAGAAGCCCAAGCCCACCACCGAGTCAGTTAGAAGGCAGAATTCTGGCAGCTGCAAATCAGCGCCAATGCCCAAGACAAAAAAGAAAAAACTATTAACTCTCCAATAAAGGCCGACAGGAGAGAGCTAAGGGACAACAGTGCTCCAGGCACAAATCTGGAATCCCCCCCCCCCGCACACACACACACTCCCCGCCCCCATACCGGCCCTTATGGAATGACACATCACAGAACACCTGAGTGCCCAACCCTGCAACATACGCACTTCCCATCAGCAGGGAAACGACACGACAAAACGAAACGACTGTGCCGTGCCTCGCCACAGATGCATTGGCGGCAATGGACTTCAGTACATTCGACCGAGACGAAATACTCTCCCTGACCGCCGCCACATCGTGGCTCCGCTTAAGTTGTGGGTCGAGCCACAAGCAAGGTAATCTGGCCTTAACACAGACACCATTTACCACAATTGAGCAATCCCAGGCTTGCCCTCGCCAAAAAAACATGAGGTTTTTGCACTAGACAATGCTGGAGGCTCCTGGCCGCCAGAGCCTGGGATTCCCTGGCAACAGCAGCCTCCACAGCAGGCAGGTCCTTCCCCGTGAGCCAAATGGCAACATCATCAGCGTAGGCGACCACGTTGACCGAAGAGTTCATCTCAATGAGGACAGCGTTGACCGCCACTGCAAAAAGTGCCAGGCTGAAGGAACTGCCCCGGGGGAAACCCCTGTTGTTGGAGCACACACCAAACCAGGCATCCCCACCCTGGTTACTAAACTATGCTTGACCGACAAAGCCAAAACAGCAGCCCTGAGCTTCCTGCTGACTCCCAATAAACCAAGGAGTACCCTGCCTACGATAGGTAGACCATTTCGTAGGCAGCCTTAATGTCTAAAAAGACAGCCACCGCAAAGCAGTCATTAACACAGGCATCCCAAATACCCGACTCCAGGTACCAAATACTGAGCACCCCGGTTTTCAGGAAACCAAACTGAGCCCCAAACAGTTTGCCCAAGCCTTCAATCTGCAACATCAGTCTGTTGATCAGGATCCTCTCATACATCTTGCATGCACACGAAAAGAGAGCAATTGGGCGGTAGCTCATAACAGTAGAGCGGGTCTTACCCCTCCCAAGCACTGGGGTAAGGGTCGAAAATAGCCAGGATTTTGGCATCGGGGCCCCATCAAACCGAGTCTGATAGAAGTCAGGCAAGACATCCCGGCCATCCTGCCCCAGACCCTGGAGATCACTGTAGGAGACACCATCAATCCGTGCGGCACTCCCGGCCCGACGGGAATCAAGGATAGCAGAAACTTCCTGCATACCAAAAGACAGGTCGGGCCTGCCAGGCTCCTCCAAGCACGAAACAGGGAGAGGGGTACCCGGGGCTCCACAGACCTTTGCAAAATTAGCATGAAGGCCTCGATCATGCTTGGACCCCTAAGAACCTCACCAGCTTGGCCAAACACCTAAATAACAGCAGAGCCAAATCATGGAGGTGGACCAAGGCCAAACATGGGATATAGGGAGACCCTGGAACACCCACTCACAGAGCCTGGCCCCGAACTGCAACTTCTCCTTCTCCACAATAACAATGAGAACTAAAATAATTATCTTCGAAATAAGCAGCGAATTTCATGAGAAATCGAAATGCTATTGGGCGAATAATGAATTAGTCTTGGGGGATATACTGCAGTATTGTTACGTCACTATATTCATGTTATTTGATTTGATTTTTCTTTATTGAGCCTAAGACGCCTATATGCTATTCGCTCATGTTACAACTACTTACACTATTACACACACCACCACAACAATACCAGGATACCACAGGGGTGTGGAAAACTGGGGGAAAAACCTCATTGAACCAACACCATCTAACATCACTTAACGCAACGTTGAGTGGCCCTGCTGAACCCTATGACGCTACATAACACACATCTTCCCGGATCAACATGAGGTGGGACACCCAGAATCGCCCGTAGTGGATCACCGCCAAAATCAGTATCAAATCAGTTGCAGAAAGTGGTGAACCGTTTCCTCTCTCTCCCCCCACATCCACACAAAGCCGACCTGGCCCAGCCCAAGGGAGCCCAATACGCTCTGAGCTGTACATGGCCTGTATGAAGACGAAATGCCTAGCTTGCGTCCCGACGAGAAAGGCTGTTAAGAGTGCTTGGGACCGTCGTCGATGGATTCACTCCAAACAACTGCAGCCCTGTTTCTCCACCAGCCCACCTTACATTCCATTCTTCTCCAAAAATTCTGCGAACCACAGGGCGTAAGTCCTGTGGGTCCAGGGCTATGACCAGACTTTCCCCACTGCCTCCCAGCCTACGTTTCGCTAAGAACGTCTGCCAACTCCCTACCAAAACTCCCTGATGACCCTTAACCCACCCTCGACTAATACTCTCTAGAGACCAAATTATTTGCTCTGCAAAGCTTGTTGTAGCCAGTTTTAATGAAAAGCCGTGCAGATTGTGTTTTTCTAACAATGACCCGAACTGGTTAAGTTGTTTTGGAGGTACAGTGCTCGAAATGGCAAATTTCATTGTTTTACATTGTTTTAAACATTATTTGAAACTCAGAATGTAGGCACAGGATATTTTACAAAAAATTCCGGAACTTCATTGTACATCACTGCAATACTTTGAAAGTCAGTAAAATTTTCGGCCAATTTTCGGTTGTTTACTTTCTTTTAGTATGTAGTGAAGACTACTACATTGGCCGACAATTTTACTGATGTTTTCTGTACTGCAGTGATGTTCCATGAATTTGTATAAAATATTAAACATTGCTTAGGAAGCATTGTATTAGGAAACAGTCACGAGCCAGCAAATCAGCAAAAGCTAGCCACAAGGCATAGGATGACAATTTAGTTTATTTTATTACAAGAGTGGCAACCCTTAACGGTTTTTCTACTCACTAATCTATTATCAAACACTAAGAACGAAGAATTAAAAACTGTCAAATCCATGAAGGTCTACAGAGAACAAAAATGAAGCCTATGACTGCAATATCTATCATAAAGACAGTTATAGAATAAAACAAGTGACAAGTCAATTCACAGGTTAGCTAAAGCCTAGCGGATTCTTTTACCCATGTGGGTTAAACAAAACCAATAAGAGTGAAAGAACCCACCAGGTTTAAATCAATCAAAGTAGTGATATCAGAGTAAAAACGGCTGACTCCAAATTTTCAACATGGTGTACCCATGTACTGACCAAAAGTTATTCAGCTTGGAAAGTAGTGATATCACCCCACCAACGTACAACTGCCAAGCTCATCCCGTCGAGTATATTAAAGGTTAAATGAAAAACCTGACCATTGCTTCGAAGCAATAGTCATGTTTTACGTTTAACAACTGAAATATTAGTTGGAGTGATTAGCTTGGCGGTTGATCAATGACAGTGGTCGTGTCACTACTTCCCAAGGTAAACGCATTTTGGTAGGTACATAGGTTAGGGTTGGTACCCTATGAAAAAAACTTGGTAGCAGCCATTTTTACTGTGATATTACTACCATGATTGGCTAAAATTGGGCTGGTTCTTTCACCTTTGTGAGTATTGTTTCTGATATCACTTTTTTGGTATATTTTGTGCGACCTATTTTTGGCAGTCCCAATTAGCAGTCAAGTCATGCATTTTTGATAAAGCTGCAGCTGTGTTTTGTCTCAAGGATATGCCTTTCCCATTTTAAAGTAACTGCTTACTGTTCGTGTCCGACATATATGCCTTGTATATGTTCACTATAGGTTTTACGAAAATCTGGTTAAGTATTTTTATGAATTGCTTATGAAGCCAATAAAGCGTTTTAATGTGCGTTTCTCATACTGAACTTGCGCCCAATTGCCAGTTGTTTCGCTTTTTTCTTCGTGTTCTGTAAACCTGCGTCAGATTAATAAAAGGTGCTTTTCAAACGTATACTTCCCCTACTGGTTTCACGATAACCTGTAACAGGTTGTAATTTGAAGCGCAAAGTGCACCACAAAGCCAATGCTTCGTAGTGCACCATACGTATGTATGAGTCGTGGCAACCGGCCAACAGCTGCCAACACAGCAGAAGGTCGAGTGCTTGATTGCTGCGCACGGAGCGAGTCCACCAGTTCAAGCCAGTTAGATCCCCTTTGTGCACACGGCACATTACCGATTGCATAAATCCTTGCAGGCACCCATTGTTCCTGCGAGTATAAAGTCGAACTCTGCAGTTGACTAGGGCTGGTGGAACTAACAATTGTGGCCAGTGCATAATATGTAAGCGCCTAATATGTAAGTTCCCTAGCTGTGCAGTAAAGACATACTGAGAATTGAACACTAAAATGTAAATCAAGCTGTGTGTCTTGTTGGGCGTTACAATTTTGGGTGCCATCAGGGATCTGAACTAAATTTCAAGGTGGTGTCTGAATCTTTGGAGGGCTGAGCAGTGAACTGACCTTTGGAAAGCTTTCAGTTTCATCAGCTGCTGCTTTTTTTTTTCTTTCTGAATTTTGGATAGAAATAAAAATACCCATTTTCTTCTCATAAAAGAGTAAAGTAAACTATTGGGGGCTTTGCAGTGGACTGGCCTTTGGGAGGGGCTTTGTTTCATTTGCTGCCGATTTTTTGTTTTCTGTAGAGCAAACACTTGGAAAGAAAGAAGAAAACACCTCTGGGGTGCACTGTCTTGCTGGACTCCATTGTCTGGGTGAATTTTTCACGTGCGGAGAGTTGGGTCCAGCCACGACCTACTCCACAGAACTTCTGTTACGTTTGGTGTAGTCGGTATTCACAAATGGAGAGATACCATCTAACTGGAGCTACCCGCACTTTGAGTGGGGGCTTGACTCCCGTTCCAATGTCGACGCTGTCGGCGATGTTGGCAGCGTCCAATGTTCCAATGCTGTGCGATCCCCTGCCAGGGGGGCCTGTGGTTGGCTAGCATCTTTCTGAAAGCTCGGTGTTGGAGATGCGAATGAGCCAAAGCTTGCATCACGGCCTGCCTATGTGTTTATGGATATTGTGGCAGAAGTCAAAGACTATGGTCGTTGCAAGAAACTGCGACGACTGCAGGGACGGACGTCACTTTGGGAAGCTTTACACACCAAGACCCTGCTAACCTTGCCAGCGTCTAGTACCATCTTCATTTTAACTACCTGCAGAACAGAAAAGCAGTAATTTCTTGAGATGGAAAATTACCAAAAACCATCAAAAGCAACCTCAGATCAGACGAGAATACCCGCTGAATTTAAGCATATATTAATAAGTGGAGGAAAAGAAACTAACAAGCATTCCCCTAGTAATGGCGAGTGAAGGGGGTTAGAGCTCAGCGCCGAAGGCTCTGTCACCAAAGGGTGGTGGGTAATGTGGCGTTTGGGAGGAGCTATGCCTCTGGATTGCGGGAGACCATGTCCCCATGATTGGGGCCACTGCCCAAGGTGGGTGCAAGGCCCATGGGGCTCGGCCAGCGGTCGGAGGACAGTTCTGTCCCTGGAATCGGGTTGCTTGGGATTGCTACCTTAAGCAGGTAGTAAACTCCACCTAAGGCTAAATACTTTCACGAGACAGATAGCAAACAAAAACCATGAGGGAAAGTTGAAAGGAACTTTGAAGAGATAGTTTAAAATGATGTGATACTGTTTGGAGGAAAACGGGTGGGCCTTCCAAGGTTGAACAGGGTTTTCAACCCAATGATCGGCTGTGCTCCTGTGGCAAACGTATATGAACGGAACATGTTGCAGGCTACAAGTGGCTGCCATCGAGCACATTTTTTCCCAGTAGCATGCCGTAACCGCCAAGGCACGGGAGGTATACATACCGGTAAGCCACCTGTTGCTTCGGTTGCAGAACTGGCTCTGGTCGGAGTTATAGTCAGCCTTGTCCTGGCTCCTCTACCTGATCGATAAAGCATTTGATACCCGTGCCTGTGCCCTCCTCTCACGGGAAAGCCGTGCTATTTGCCGGTCCGGCAGGTAAGAGTACCCGGTTGCCGTACGCCCTGGTGGTGGTCAGTGATCCGGGACCCACCACTGTCTGGACTGAGCCCCTGCAGCGCCACTTGTGCTCTGTGGTGAGTAGTTCAGTCGCCCACCCGACCCATTTTAAAACATGGACCAAGGAGTCTCTATCATGTGTGCGAGTCATAGGGAAGCTCGGTACATCATTGCCCGTGCTGGGATCCGTTTGGGTTATGGTTCGGCCGAGCCCTGCAGCCCGTCTCGACCAAGAGGCTGATGAGGCAAAGCAGGAGCATAAACGTTGGGACCGAAAGATGGTGAACTACACCCGGGCAAGTCAAAGCCAGGGAAACTCTGGTAGAGATCCGTAATGATTCTGATGGGCACATTTATCATGCGACCATGGTATAGGGGCAAATGACTAATCAAACTGACTGGTAGCCGGTTCCCTCCAAAGTTCCCCCAGGAGAGCTGGTGCTTAGATGTAACGCAGTCTGATCCACTAAAGGGAATAATTAGAAGGCTTAATGGGTGAGAAGTCCGGCCTGCTCGACTAAAGGCCAGAAGTCTGACGCGAGTGCCTATTGGGCATTTTTTGGTAAGCAAAGTTGTAGTTATGGGATGAAACAAAAGCCGAGTTATGGAGACAGATGGGGATGTTCATCAGACCTCGTAAAATATCTTGGTTGCTACTGACAGCAAGACGGTGGCCGTGGAAGTCGGAATCAACTAAGGAGTGTGTAACAACTCACCTGTCGAAATAACTAGCTCTGAAAATGGATTGCGATCCATCGTCGAGCGCATGCCTGGCCACCGGGGCAAAGCCTTGTGGGTAGCATCCAGAAGCCCCAGCGAGTAGGAAGGTCACAGCACCGAGCATAAACGGTGTGGAGCATGGCCTGACACTAACACAGATCTTGGTGGTAGTAGCAAATACTCGTGTGAGAACCTTGAGGACTGAAGTGGAGAAGGGTTTCATGTGAACAGCTTTAGCTTTTGATGCGCCCTAGCCTTAGCCCTAACGCCAGAAGGTGAGAGGCACAATTCTGCTAGGTAAATCCCATCGGAAATTCCTAGGTTCTTTTAAATGACACCTGGGACCACTACCACGTGTGTGAACATCAGTTGAACATAGGTTAGTCAGCCGTAAGTAACAGGGGAAACTCTTTCCGAATTGTAAAGTGCGTGTTAAAATTGAAAACACACCCCCGATAGACCGAAAGGGAATCGGGTTAACACTCAACCACTTTTCTTTTCTGTATCCGGTAAATTGCTCGCCGAAAATTGCTCCCCGGAAAATTGCTCACGGACAATTGCTCGCTAAGAAATTGCTCGCATGAAAATTGATCGTCGGGAAAATTGCTCGTCCGAAAATTGACCGTGCGGTTAATTGCTCTGCACATTTTTTTTTTAATTTAATTTTCTTTTTTTTTTTTACTTTTTAACAGTTATTAGTTTTTTAACAGTAATTTTTGCATTTTTGTCGTGTATTTGAGTGGCATAAAATCAAGTTGCAGTGACAAAAAATAGGCCTAAGTGAAGCACAATTATATTATCTTTCATTTCACATCCAGTATTAGACTGCATTTATGTTAACGGATTTATGTAGGGAACATTGTTACTCAATGTCTACTTGAAAAAAAAAGTGCATGTATTCGTGTACCTCTACTCGTCTTGAACCAAGGCACCTACAAAAATGGGAGTAGGACCAAATGAAATATAATTAAATTGCGCTTCACTTAGGCCTATTTTTGTTCGTGCAACTTGATTTGATGACACTCCAATACACGAAAAAACTGCAAAAATTACTGTTAAAAACTAATAACTTAAAAAAAAGTAAAAAAATAAATAAATAATTTTTTTTTTTTAATGTGGAGAGCAATTAACCGCACGGTCACTTAACGGACGAGCAATTTTCCCTACGATCAATTTTCCTGCGAGCAATTTTCTTAGCGAGCAATTGTCTGTGAGTAATTTTCCGGGGAGTAATTTTCGGTGAGCAGTTTACCGGTAATCTTTCTTGTCCCTATCTACTATCTAGCAAAACCACAGCCAAGGAAATGGGCTTGGCAAAATCAGCGGGGAAAGAAGACCCTATTGGGCTTGACTCAGACTAGTCTGGCACTTGAGAGGCGTAGTGTAAGTGGGAAACAGCAATGTCAAAAGTGAAATACTTTCATCATTTCCGTACTTTTCGGTGAGACGGATCGAAATCTCGGCCATTATAGCGTGAAGCCCGGGGACTCGGATTTCATCATGGCAATCCATTCCGAAGATACTGCCAGGCGGGGAGTTTGCAAAGGATGTTGGCATCGACGACACACCAGATCTTCAACACAGCGGGTGATGGGCTCGACAACACCAGACCTCTGCTGGCGACCAGTCACGGTACGGTTCTGCATAATCACGTGCCACTGAGGCGAGCATGACGATGAGCATCAGAGATTTGGGGGCAAAACGGATAAGCCCACGTCTTGCTGTCTGACATGCTGGTTCCAAACAAAAACCAAAAGAAATTGGCAAAAAAGACATGAAAAAGCAATGGCTTGAGTTTAGTGGGATGGAAAATGACATTTCCGAGGGAAGAGCCGCTTCTTGGGTGTGTTAGGTGGCTTCCCATTTGCTAGATTTTGCCAAATTAGTGTTGCCGAACCAGTACTAAAGCTATAAACTTTTGTCGGCCTTTAGGAAATTGAAAGTCATGATTAATTGCGAAGGTTATATACGTATAATCTGGCCATAAGGATTATTTTTGAAAGTTGTGATTGACTACTGAAGCTGTTAACTAATGGCTTGCAAGTCGGCCTTTAAGATTCAGAGATCATGCAAGATTGATTACTAACATCGGTTTATAGGTGCACCTTTAAAAAACGAACCAAAATTCGTTACTTTACAACTAAACGTCTCCGTTTGCTAGTCGACCTTTGAGATTTGCAGAACGTACTGTAAGTTTCGGAATATCAGTCAGCCTTTAATATTCAAAAAGCCGTAATTGCATATTCATAAGCTTCGATTTGTAGATCAGCCTTTTTAAGATTTCGAAAAACATGACTGATTATATTAACACTGGCGATAGCCAGTGTTAGTAAGGGTCGACCTAGGATCTCTGTGTTAAACTTTCAACTTTGAAAGCTTATAACTCCGTCAAAATTAAAAGATTTTAAACCAAATTTGGAATCTAGCCTTGACTAGTCAAGGCCTGTCTACAGTCCAAAAATTGTGAAATTCAGTCCAGGCAAACCCGAGATACAGAGAGGGGCCAAATAGACAACTTCTTGTTCTGCTTCTTGTTGTTGTTGTTCTGGGGATACTTTCGTCTGTCCTCTCCACAGGTCAAACTATTTGTCCTGTAAAGCTGGTTCTTAGCTCATTTTACAGGTATTGCTCCGTAGATGTGCCCTTTCCATAAGGCCTTTTCTAATTGGTCAAGTGGTTCAGGGGTTACGGAGCTCTAAACGACCAGATTGATTGTTTTACATTGTTTTAAACATTGTTATTATGCAACAATGCCATTTAGCAAACGCCAGCTGCAAGACATAGACTGAAGATTAAAGGATTTGTTTCTATTGTTAACACTTGCGATAGCCAGGTTAGTAAGGACCATAGCAATTTACCGAGCTTAAAGGCGGCGCAACAAAACAAACAACAAATTAATTATAAAGGTGTCACACATACCCCACCCCTCATCCACCACTACACGTATTTATTACAATTCTCAAAGTAACACGGATTAATAAACAAAAACGTATCGTTAAAAGTTAAAAGTAAGGGTCTAAAAGTCAAAACCTGTAAGGAACACGGATAAGCTTTGACTGTAAGGGTCTAGGTGTCAAATTTGGCCAGTAAGACACTGCTAAGCATTAGACCCTTACTACCCGGTGACTTAGTAAGGAAAATTGGAAATTAGCCAACAGCGAAAATCATACACTAGAAGAAACGTAGTTCAGTAAGCCACCTTTATGCACTTACGTTAAATCGGAGTGGTAGACCCGGATTCGAACCGGCTACCCAGTTCGCCCCCAGATCACTTGCATAGCACCTTAATCTCTCCGTTGCACTTCGATGAAACGTAAGTGCATAAAGGTGGCTTACTGAACTACGCTTACGCTTGTAGCAGGTTGTCTTGCTTGGAATCGCTGCCATGTTACCAAACCGAAAAAAAATTTCAACCTAAAGCAAAGTAGGAAACCCACAACCCCACTATCACTGGATCATCTCATGGGTCTTTATAGGACGATCTCGGACAGCTGTTCCTCAAAAACCGGGTAGTAAGGGTCTAATGCTTAGCAGTGTCTTACTGGCCAAATTTGACACCTAGACCCTTACAGTCAAAGCTTATCCGTGTTCCTTACAGGTTTTGACTTTTAGACCCTTACTTTTAACTTTTAACGATACGTTTTTGTTTATTAATACTACTAAGAAACAGGCCTTGGGCCTATTGTAGGTGGGGCAGATAAAAATTTATTTTAAATTTGTACTTATTCTCATTTGAATGATTTTGCAATACTTGCAATCTTGCAAACTGGGTGCAATACTCGGTCGGCTACGTTTGAGCTTTTTGCCGTTTGATGTGAAGCTCTTTGCTGGTCTTTTTTTACATTTTAGTACATTTTTTTAGGTAGGGATAAGCTACGTTTCATATTAATTTTAAGACGTTTTCGTTTGCTCCCACATTTAGTTTCTGTTTCTTTATTTACAGCCTTTTCTACCATTGCCATCATAAAGTTAAAATGCCACGTTAGCCGCCATGGTTAAGCGAACAAAGAGCAAATCACCGCCAATAATGCTTGCATTGTGTATAATTATTACAGAGTATCTTACACCTGGTTAAAATATTAATCATATCAAAAACAAAAACTGGTAAAAGGGGCCCGCCAAGTTCCGAATAGTTCGGCCCTTCACAGGAGTGATATCAACACACCAAAACATTTGCCAAGTTAAGTGCAGCGCTTAATAGTTCGAAGGTTAAATGAAAACTAGGAACATTGCTCCTTTCGGTAGCAATGTTCAAGTTTTCATTTAACGTCCATAGTATTGTTCGGTGCGATTAAGTTGGCGAATATTTTGGTGTGTTGATATCACTCCTTTTAAGGGCCGAACTATTCGGAACTTGGCGGCCCCTTTTACCAGTTTTGGTTTTTGACATGATATCACTCCTTTTTTTTTTATTGTTTTTTGACCCAACTCCACTGCCGTGCAAGATGTGTAATAAAGTGCACGTCACAAGAAATCGGTTTTCAACAATTTGCTACTACCTTTTGCCTATAGGCCGAACCATTCTCAACTCAGTCACCTCTTTATAGGTTTTTGGTTTGGTTTTAATTTTGTTGTAATTTGTTTTATTTCGTTAGTTTTGGTGTGTTGATATCACACCTTTGAAGAGCCGAACCACTCTCAACTCGGTGGCCTTTTCACCAGTTTTTGGCTTTGTTCATTTTGCTTTGTTTTAAGAGTTGGTTTATTTTTCGTGAATTGGACGTGAATACAATTTCTTTGGCAATGTTGTGTAGATTTATCGTGCTACACTAGTGTGTGTCTAGGCACGGACGTCAGTATACGTTGTCATTGTCCGAACTTTGGCCGTCCAATGAGAGACGATGCCGGCAACACTAACAATGGTTATAACAATATTTTCGCATTTACGCGCCATCCCACGCCTCCTTGTTACACCCCTAAGCTCCAAACTATAAAAGGTACGCAGTTCGTATCGTACTGCAGCCATTCGTCCAATTTCATACCTGGAAGCCTTCCCGTTATCTCGGTATCGATGAATTATCACCCTATGGAAATTAACATGGGGATGAGCGTACTAGAATTAGCTAGCTAGCTAGTTACACATTTTCAACGTTATTGAGGGTCAGATTTTGCATTGAAAGCAGGTTAGCTGGCATTCCGTACACGAGTTAATTTTTGTCAAGTGGGTCATTGCTCTTGATTTCAACACAATTTAAGCTTTTGTACCGCATAATTATTTTTCCCCAAGTA
>JAHWFP010071154.1:36300-52340 GCA_023313725.1 Lithobius niger
GGGGTCCAAGACTTGTGTACCAAATTTCATGTTTCTACCTCGATTTGAAAAAATTTGTTACTCCACTTGATTTCTACCCAGTGCTCTACTATAATAATTGCTCTGCCGACGAGAATACTGCAGTCACATCAAAATCGTGTTCAAAAGGCCCTGGTTGGTGTTAATGCCTACATTTTAAGCTATACAGATTGAAAATCAGTTCATTGGTTCGATCTCTAGGTGAGAGCAAAAGTTCTGGCCCATTTGGCTATCCGTGACAAGAATATTGTAGTTACATTAAAACAGCCTGCGGAAAGCCCTAGGCCGTGTCCATACCTACGTTTTAAGCTATAGAACTTGAAAATCGGTTCAGTGGTTCGATCTCCAGGTGAGAGCAAAGAGTCCCAACAACAACAACAACAACAACAACAACAACAACAACAAGAAATGGCTATGCTGTGGACGCCGAACGGTTTGATTGTTGTCATTAAAATTTGTAATGCGGTGAAATAGTTATGACACGACCCCAAATACCGAATTTCGTTGGTCTATGCCAATCCTGGGCGAAATTATAGGAGTTCAAAGTTTGATGTTTAACATGGAAGTTCATGCTGAGGCTTACATAAGGACATAAGACACTGACGCTATGGCGCCGCGCTACAATGGTTTACAACCTCGACAATTGAATTGATGTGATGTTTGTTGTGAATAGTGATTCTGTCGAGACAAGACAAGACGAGAAATAACTATTCTTGGTCTTGCCTCGACGCCTAGACTGGCAATCTTGATCTTGTCTCGATCTTGGTGACCTATTTCTCGATCTTGTCTTGTATTGTCTTGAAAGTCTTGATATTTCTCGTTTTTTTTATGCAGTAAAATTCATTCAGTTCTCAAAATTTGCAGTTAATAATCGATTCATTGCACTACCGTACCTTTAAGTGCACTTATATAGCGGTCAAGTAGGTCCTATGTGCCTTAGTAAAACTGAGTCTACCTCTTCCACCCCCATTCCTTCCACTGCCACCTGATGTATCATCATTAATAGCGATCTGTTTAAATGCTATCCTTCACCATACCCACACTGTACTTTCGGACGACCCTGTTTATTTGTTTAACCTATTGACGACCAGGCGATAACAGCCTTTACGCCTTTTGCTTTCCTGTCTTCGCCTCTTTAGCTATCATGAGTACACGAATTAATTTCTTATACATATACGTAAATACGTTTTCATTAAATATATTACAAAATTATTCGTACTATAAACAAACAGTGGGCATTCTTACTTATATCAATGTTTATATTATAACGGTAAAGGGTTTGAGTATGTACTAATTATTATTCTATTCAATAAAAAAAATTATTATGTATTACTATGATAAAATTAGTACAAACTAAACTAATATTTGTTGTACAAATAAATAGTAATCACAGGATTTCGCTATTTTACATGCGTTAATGCAGCTTTTTTTCTTGTTGAATAACATTTTATATCGAAGGGTGTAAAATAAGCATAAACATTCGTTACGCAAATAAAGCATTTTTGTGTCAGTTCAATATTTTTTGGACCAAAGAGAAATTTCTCAATTTTATGAGGCATTTTTTTAATAATTAAATTTTCTATATTGAACTTTCCACAAGTCACTTGGTGGACTGAAAGTAAACTACCTTCACATTCAAGTTTTTTTTTTACTTCAACTTGTGCGTTCAACTATAAATTTTTTTTTGCTTTTGTTTAGGTTTAAAATAGTTTTTTACTACTTAATTTTCTGGGGGTGGAGGGCGGGAGCTGAACGCATTCAAATACGTGAACATAAAGAATGGACAACGCACAGTTGATCTTCTGTAGAAAGGTTTCGTAGGGTTTATGCAACGCAAACATATTTTGTAGGCCTAAATATTTGTTTGTTGACATGGTCTGTGCACGCGTAACGAACGCCACACAAGAAACTTGTTTTGACTTTCAGCAGCTTGTCTAAGAAATTAACAATTTAAATGTGTAAAATGATCGTCTCTATCCTTACTGCAAGTCGATCAGGTAGAAATATAACACACTCACAAGTCACACAGTAAGCCAACAAAAAAATTTCAAAACAACTCCCTGTTGACTTGGTTTTGACGACCGACAGCTCGTATTTATTAGGGCTATACTTCGCAGCATAAGCGGCAGTAACACGGCAGTACCGCGGCCGATCAGCCAGGAACTTGATTGTCATGCATGCAAAGTAACGAACAATTCCCTACCTTCCATCATATATACCAGTGCTGGACTTCCGATGATATTGAAATCGAAAACTGGATCACTCTAGTCATCACTACAGAGCACAGTTCTCACAATAACATATTCGAAATATCGAAAAAACTGCCGACTACATGGCTCACTGACTGCTGTCGTATCCACAGTCGAGCGACGCCATTGTTCACGAGCGTGTCTAATTTTATCCCGACATGAATCACCCCACATCGACTATCTAATTCGATTGGATGACGGTTTGTGACGTCACAATACGTTGTATAAATATATCGAGAAAAGTCGAATCTTGACCTTAATTCTTGATCTTGTCTCGATCTTGACACGATCATTCTTGTTCTTGATCTCGAAACTGCCTATCACTTCTTGATCTTGTCTTGTCTTGCTTTTTCGAGACGACACAAGACAAGACTCGATTATTTTTTGTCTTGATAGAAACACTATTTGTAATGATTTGTTGCCTAACTTGGCGCGACACACTAGTGTGTGTCTAGATAATAAAGCATTTACCCAAAACCCAAACAATCAGTAGTAACGTCAGTACTTTATAATAATCAAGTATCATTGATCCGTGGCTTTATATGCTGCTTCCTACGACAATGTTGAAGCGCATACCTCTGGTATACGTTCTAATCTGCGAACGCTAATTTTTTTTTTAAATTGGAATTGTCACAATAATGTCAAAAGATGTTAGCTTGGGTGTGAAGATAGCGCTTAAATAATACTAAAGCGTTCAGAACGTTTGGCCTAATTTTTAGCGATAACAGCAGAGAAATTAGGCCTATTGCATTCGTGGTTAAGCCTATTCATTCATGCAACATGGGATTGAGATGCGCCAGACCATGGTTTTTCGATCACGTTTAAAAACTATTGCCGAACCTGTGGATAGGCTTAAAATGCGCAGCTTACGTAGCAACCAGGAATCTTGAAATATTATACGAAGCCATCGTATTGTTCCATGTTGCGTATAAACACGCTGTCTGCTGTTGCTTAAGTTTTGTATAAACAGTTCCTTGAAGCTGCGGCCATTTTAGGTTTTGCATTTTGGGATTCCTTTTGATAGTGTAAACACCTGGTTTGATCACCGTATTGAGTGAATTCCGCCAAGCATTGTTATTCACATAAAACGAATGTAAGCCTTTTGTGTTTTCCAATTGCTTGCCTTTCTCTAATGGTTAAAATGCGATAATCAAATGTTGTTATTTCGTTGAGTTACGTCGAAAAAGATGTATTTTAACGGTTTCTAAAATTTGACTTGATTACCAGAAGAACAGTGTATGCTTCGTTGGAATTCCTAAACTATTCAAGGTTCTAAATTTGCAATGGCGAGTGTTAGATCGACAAATTAGAAAAATCGTAATTTCTTGGATTATAATTGATCAATTTACGGCAAATCTAAGATCAACAATACTTTTTGGGCTATCTGGAAATGTGGCAAATTTCATGGCAATCTGCCCTACTTTAGGTTCCACCCAGACTACAAAAGTGCAACCAACAAACCAACATTTTGCAAATTAGTGTCCGTTATAGTGTATGCTATGCTCGCCCGCTCCGCCAATAACCTCAGATTAAGAGATCCGTGCTGCTACACATTTGAAAAACGGTTACGGTTCGACCAAGGTGTTAATTTTCAAACAATACGTCAAGTGTCGTTGAGCAAGGTGTTAACTTTGAGTTGCAAGTCTGCGTGATGTTTCAGAGGGTAGAGCAATAAATTCAATTCCCGTCGTTACCAGAACCGGAAGTAAACCATAAATGAATGTCGAAACAGAATAGTCTCCCACTCTTTTATGTAACTTTTGAGTGATTAAAATTCTGTATTAAAGAAAGGTACATAAATTGAAAGACTTACCAGTGAATTTACTCTCTCGTTGCCTGACTAACATGAGTCCCAGTTCGGCAGCCAGCACAGCACAGATACATAAGAGTAACATCGTCACTAGGCCTAAAATCCATTCTAAATTACTGCGTTGCCTGAAAAATAAAAATTTACGTTCCAAATAAATTTTAAAAAAAGAAGGTTTACATTTCATTTTAAAGCAGCCAATGCGATAAATACACAAAAACCATACGCTGTTCGATAGTTCACGATGCTTGGTTTCTTGTCAAGACATAAAATTAGTAACTGCGTTCGAGTTCCCACCAGTTTACATTTGCAGACTGCATTACTTCTCTCTCCTTAACTCATCATTGTTACATGGCAGCTACTATTGTTTGTTCCACATTATGTTTGCAGAAACTGACTGTATGACGCCACGTTCCCTGCCGCTATGAGTGCAAAAAACAAGACAATATCCCACTCGTAGACTGTAACAGTAACTGTGTAGACTCTTCAAGTGTGATATTCACATGTTTTTACAATCGTAGTGCAAGGAAACGTGGCATCATACAGTCAGTTTTCTGCAGACATAATGTGGAACAAACTATATAGCTTAAGTGTCTTTGTAGAAACTGGACTTGGACGGTTTCACCAGAGTAAGTGTAAACTAATTACCGACAAAATTAAAAGTGTTAAAATAACACTTGTGCCATGACAAGCAGGAACGAGAAGTAACGAACTCTGGTTGAATCTACTCTAGCGTTTGACGGGTCACGTGATTATCTCGATCGTCGCCAGTATCTACTATATTAATATATCTTACATTATAAACCAAAGTCTCATAGCAGAAACGAAGCAACGACCCCCGAAAGGGGAACCCCTTCAATAAACGGGCGAGTGTGTCAATTCATGGCTTGAAGTTGAAACTGGTACGTTGTTGCCTTGAAAAGAAGTTGAAATTGAAGTTGAAATCAGGGCTTAGGTTAAGGATTAGGTTATGGATTAGATTAAGTTGTAGTTGTGAGCGTTTGACTTTCAGGTCTTTAGGCTCAAGTAGTGAACTTAAAGTAAAGTTGAAATTGGCACATTGTTGCCTCGAATAACAATTGCTCTGCGAAGTCATTGCAAAGGCATGTCTTAAATGATGTCATGCACGAAGGACAGTTATTTTTCACACGGTACTGACTGCTCAAGCCAAATTAAGAGTGAGGAGGATGGCCTAAGAGGCAAATGACCGTGTGTGGGGCAGTGGGTCTGTTAGCGCTGCTCTTGGCATTCTAATGCTACAAAATAAAGAGGTTGGAAGGATGGGGGGGGGGGGGGCATTACATCTGTTACTATTAAGCATATGATTACCCATTAACTGAACATAAAAGGTAATTTTTGGTTGTTGTTTGGGATGGGGACTAAATCAGTTTAGGGGAGGGAGAAGATGGGAGGAAAAGGGAACTTACAGGAAGAAAAATTGCCTGTCACAGTCCACGTTCAGGCAACAGTGTTAAATGACGTAATGCACGAAGCACAGTTATTTTTCACACGGTACGGGTCATTCAAGCCAAAGCAATAAACTGGGTGTTGAGGGTTCCTTAACAGGGAATGACCATGTGCGATGCAGTGCTTCTGTTAGCCCTGCTCTTTCGAAAATAAGATATTTTGAGGGGGGGGGGGGCCGAGCGTCGGTTACTACTAAGCATATGATTACGCATTAACTGAACTTAAAAGGTACTTTTATATATGGGATGGAGACCATAGCAATTTCATTTGCCAACATCTTGCAAAAGGGGGAAGGGCAGTATTTAATTCAACTACCCATCCAAATTCAACTACGTGTAGAAAAGAGGAGGTAGAGAAGCGGAGGGACGGGTAGGTGTATAGGCGGGGAACAGAGAAAGGAGGGAGAGGATGGGAGAAAAGCGGGTGGGGAGATGGGAGGGAGAGGACTGGAGGAAAGAGAGAGTATTACATGAGGGAAAAAAACTGCCCGCCATACTGTACGTTCAGGCAACACAGCGAAAACTGGGCAATAACCATGGGCGAAATAAAACCCCGGGCGAAGCCGGGTACTACTGCTAGTCTACTATATTAATACCGTGAGCGCTCAAGCATCAGCATCAAAGGGGTTTTAGCGAGCGTTAACCGCACCCAGTCATCTGCCCGACGAAGCCCTAAGGCCCAGCATCAGCATCAGAACCAGCAACAACAATTAAAATTTATCGTTACAATTAAAAGTAACTTTTTTTCATTCTTCGTGCACGTGTGATGTCTTTGTTACGGTGCATTCCAATTCTTGGCTCACGTGTTATGTATTTCAAACTTTCGTCGTACAGTTCAGACTTGATGGGTAAAATGAAAGACCCCGTGTTTCAGCTAAACCCGTATAGCTTTAAACCAACTAAGATACTTTCTTAATTTCGAGGTCTCGAAATTGGCAGCTTAACGATAAAATACTTTATTTCTTTGGTAGATGCAGGCTTTCAGAGCTGAGCGAAACTGTTTCAAACAAGCAGCAACAAACAATCATTGTGTGCGCGACCGCTGCTACTCAATTTCAATTTGGTTACTTTCCGAGCCGTGACCCAAAGTCATGCGCCCGGTGCTAAAAATACTAACTACAAACTACATACCTAGACACACGCGTCGCCGCCGTGTTGAGGATAAATCCCAATGCGACAGAAATCTTTCAAATTGCAGTAAATGTCAGGGGAAGGTGTAGGGATAAAGAAAAAATTAAAGTTAAAGGCTGGGTGTCCACCATTCATAGAGAGAAAGATGCGTCAATAACGTTGTTTTTATCTAGAGTAACAGTAGATCATCCCATTGTAGACATCCGATTGTTAAAAAATTGATTGTTAATGATAAAAAGGCGGGTAGGGGTGGGGGCGGGGTGGGGGTGTGCATCCCAGGTCTGCACCTAAAATATGGTTACACGTTGGATGCTCTCCCGTCAGCCTTTGTGAGCGAACTTGTTGCGGTATCTGTCTGCGGCCCTTGATGTGGGTGATGACCAGCAGTTCCCACATTTTTGCGTTCTGACTGACTACCTAGCGGGAATGGGGATGGGGTTCCTTCGGGGTTGCTTTCGATCGCTTCACTGCTCCCACCCGCTTGCGTTGGAAATCGGGTGGAAGCTGTTTGCCCTGTATCTCCGGGGTCTTCCGGTGTCTGTTGGTTGGGTCAAGGGCCATTCTGGGGTTTTTGGAAACGAGCTAGCAGACAGCTTGGCCTGTCGGGGTTCAGGTGGTGGGTGTAGCACGGTTCGCTTCGCTCTGGGTCTTCGTGACCTGCATCCGGCTATGAGTAGGGTCTTTCGGGAGGAGTGGGCTGTGGGATTTGTGCGACGGGGCGGTAGCTGTATGCCCTCCACCCTTCTACAGCCTGCCCGCGGCTCCTGAACAATCTTTCCCGCAGAGATGCGGGCCTGGTTGCTGCGTACGGGTCATGTGCAGCTTCGTGCAAATCTTGCACGCCTTGGTTGGGCGCAGTCACCGGATTGTGCATGCACTGGTGGTGCTGAAATGGTGTATCACTTTCTTTTGGAGTGCCCTCTTTGGGCCACACAACGTCGTTTTGTTTATAGGGGAGGGAATCAATTACTTGGGGTCCTGGGGGTTCCACCTCATTCTGTACCTGGCTGTGGGTCCCTGGGCCGGGTTCTTGGTTTCTACCGGCCTACGCAACGGTTTGTCCTGTGAACATGCCCCTTTAGTCTTTGGGCCACAGAGCCTTATCGTTTCAGCGCGTAGAGAAAATTGTGTACCACCAGATCTTTAGCCTAGTTTGTAGAGCTATGTTGGCTGATTACAAAAATCTAATTATCTGGAAACAGAAGTTGTTTGTTTACGAATAGCTACAGAAATACGGTGGAACTCTTTTACAAACTGCGCATGAACTCAACGCGTGTGAACCTAGGCCTATTAGCCAATCAGCGATCCCGAAGAGCAAGCAGATGCGACTTAGGCCCCATTTATAATATTGATTTCGACGCGTACGCGTGACGCTCGACGCTCGGCGCTCGGCGCGTACGCCAGTTCATGACCAAAGCAGTCCGCGTGGACAGTCTATTTGGCCCGCCCGTGACATCGTCAGGCTCCGCCAAACGCTCTTTCATTTCCAAATCAAACGCTCGAGCAGGCGCGTGAGCTTGCTAAGGCTGACCGCTACTCCGATCCAACTATGCTGTTTCACAACTCCCCCCTTCTACAACGGCAAGATTCGATGCCATTCGGCTCAAGGTCACTGTAATTAAGATATTTGACCGTTTATTTTGAGCATTCAATCTTTTAGCACACCACGTTTTCCTTTCTTGTGGCGCCGATAGAATCCGTTGATGCCGCCATTTTCCTATCCTAGCATGCAACAACTAAGCGTGCGAGCGTCGCTTGGCGCTCACCGATCAAAGTCCAGTAGATATTCGCGTGACGCTTGAAAATAGCAAAACGCGCGCGTTGGCCCACCTGCTCTTCATTTATAAATGCTCGCGCTTAAGCGTTGACCATGGGAAAAACTCGTGCTTCACGCGCCGAGCGTCACGCGTACGCGTCGAAATCCATATTATAAATGGGGCCTCACTCCTCAAGCTCAGGCAAGCCAGCTCCGCGAATAGATGGCTGCACTCATGCCGAAACTATGCCGCTGATGTTTTTAACGTTTCGTTTGATTTTTCGTCATGCTATTGTTTAAGCATGATAATATCAGAGAGCACACAGTCGGTGTAATGTGCGTTGTATATTGTGATTGTTAAGGAGAATATTTATTAAACAGTCGGGCGAGTGACAAGAGCCAGTAATGCTTCGTTGGCACACACAAAAAAAAAAAACAGCCATAAAATAAATTTAAAAAAATGAAACATCCCCGGAAAGGGCTGCTTGGAATACCTAGTACATTTTCGAGAATCCATGTTATGACACGTTTTCTTACATAATTATTTATTTTTATAATCTGTTGGCTGCGATTGTGTACAAATTGTAGCAATATAGCCTAACGGTTTGCACCGTCCAATTAAAGTAATTAAACGTTAAAAACAGTCCCTAGGTAATAAACTTCGTTGGTCTTGAAGTTATGCGATTTGTTCCCAGTGGCACACCCATGGGGGACATTCTATAGTAAAGTCTGGTAAAAGTAAACGTAAAACCTTTTAAACTTTTTTAAAGGCACTAAAGCTTCTGGAATAAGCTGTTTTCAGAGAGAAAAGCCCGACAACACTTCCTCCCCAGATCTGTTAACTGAATTTCTCGGACCGCACTTTGAATTATAATTTCCTTTAACTCCTCCTTCCCCCCCCCCCACCTCCCCTCCCCCCCTCTCCAACAAAATCCTGTTTGTGCCATTGTTTTCTTCCAATGGGGTTACTTTGTGTATGTCTTATAAAGTTGTGAATTAAAACGGTTACAATATAGCCTATGGCTAAGGTATTTTCGTAAATACATTATACCTAAAGTTTATCTTTTTAGGCCATGTTAATGAATTATCAATGCACTTGCTCTTTGCCATACTTATAAAAATTGTCCTTTCTTACAAAAAATTATTTACCGTATTTGAAACTGTCCTCTTTACCTAGCACTTGTCAAAAATTTTTTTCTTAAAAAAAAATATGTTTCTATTTGATGATGTCCATTTGTTTCAAAATAAATACTCGTACGAAAGGTCCTAAAAACTTTAAAAAAAAAAACAATTGCTTCTTTTTTAACCCATGCTTTCTAATGTAAAGCTTTTGCCGTTGGTTGTAGGCTATACTTGCAACGCTTACGCCCATACCACAGCTGTGTTTTAGGAGTACTTAAGCAAAGACTTAAGTCGGAGTTGCTTCTTAAGTAGTAGTTTGGTACCACTATCTGTTACTTGAGCAATAATTTCATTTCCTTTGCTTAGGCAGTGACTTAAGTTATCGTCTCCTACCACTGCTGTCTCAAAACCCCTACCTGAAATCTAAGTAATACCTGGATCTGAGTAAATGGTCAAGTCCTGTCATGAGTTGACTTAAGTAACCGTTTTTGCCGATGGAGGCGGTAAACTTTGTGTATAGAAAAGATATATGGCTGAAACTTCGTTGCTGTACTTGTGCCACTTACCCCAGCATGCATGCTGATTTTTGCAGCGATCGAAGCATCTTTCATTTTTTCTGTGTTGAGGCCTGTACAAGGAGAAGCCCACTTCGGGGCAGAGATCCAAACAACTGAAGCAAGCAGTCTGCATTAAAGACTGGCCTTGTGAGGATACACAATACACTAGTCTGAGAAAGAAAGAAAAGACAACTGCCCGACTGGGACTCGAACCCAGGACATCCCGTTTACTAGCCGGGTGCTCTAACCACTGCGCTACCGGGGCGGATACTGGCTACAGGCTCCAGCCGAGCTAAGTAGCTGTTCAATCTTTCTCAGTGGTGACCTAAAGATCACAAACATACATATAAGGAGGGAAAGCAACTTTGCTTCTTGGCCTCCACACTAGAAATAATGCAAGTAGTAAATAAAGAAAGAAATCGCAAGGTAGGGGGTAAATGAAGCAAGCAGTCTGCATAAGAAGCAAAGTTGCTTTCCCTCCTCATATGTATGTTTGTGATCTTTAGGTCACCACTGAGAAAGATTGAACAGCTACTTAGCTCGGCTGGAGCCTATAGCCAGTACCCGCCCCGATAGCGCAGTGGTTAGAGCGCCCGGCTAGTAAACGGGATGTCCTGGGTTCGGGTCCCAGTTGGGGCAGTTGTCTTTTCTTTCTTTCTCAGACTAGTGTATTGTGTATCTTCACAATGCCAGTCATTAATGCAGACTGCTTGCTTCATTTACCCTCTACCTTGTGATTTCTTTCTTTATCCAAACAACGTTATTTCCTATAGCGCTGACCTAAGGAGTCACTCTGGTTGGGGGATACACTAGAACGTCCCAGGAAAACGAGATGCATCTATACCCACGAAGTTTCAAGTCGATTATACTAGTGGTCGTGCTCTAACGCTCAAAATATTATTTTAGTTTGCCCATCACAACGTTATTTGCCAGTAACACCTGAGAGTGTGGTGTCTGGACTGTTCGTCCCGAAATGCCGGAGGAGCCGTTTATTTTCACTGATTTCTTTTTTGAAAACGTCAACAGACTACAGTTCTGATTGCACATACCTACAAACGTGTCATTTTCCGGCAGTTCTGACTGAGGAGGATTCAGAATGGAACACGAAACCGGGTTAGGCTATAGAATGCTCTCGGAGATGAGATGCGTAGATACTGAGTTTGAAGTTCTCAACTATTCCCCACAACACCTTCCTTTTCTTTCCATTCTTCTCTTATTATTTCTCTTGTATTATCAATCCCGTGGGGGTGGTCCTTGAGCAAAATGGGGGAATACGAAACCCCCACCAGTCATTGTCGTATACAGGTGTGCGAAATCAGAACTATAGTCTGTTGACTTTTTCAAAAAAGAAATTAGTGAAAATAAAAGGATCCAGCCAGCAGTTCGGGACGAAAAGTCCGGACACCAGCCTCGTAAGTCGGTGTTACTGGCAACGTTGCGTGAGTAAACAAAAATAGTACTTTGAGCGTTAGAGCATGACCAGTAGTATAATCGACTCGAAACTTCGTCGGCAAACGTCATTGTTGCTGGTAAACAACAATCTCATGGTGTCCGTTTTTATTCTTAATTGGCGAATTATTTCCTAATATATTTCGTTTGTGGGGAGATCAGACCAAATCACAGTTCATGAGAGCCAATGAAAATGCTGAAATAAACTAAACAATGAGGAAACAGCCATTAAAAACGGCTCAAATTAAATAAAGGGGGTAACAATAGAAGGGGGCAAGCGGCTGACAATGCGAACGGATGTGCCCTGTGACAATCAGTAACGAACGAAATATTGCTTCAATATGCTGACGATTACAGCCGAGCTGAAAGTTGGTTGAGTAACAATCACCTTCGGGTTAATATCACGCTTGGTATCAAAATGGAAAAACCGGAAATTCAGCCACACTGATATTACGAATTGGCGTCCTCCACTGAAAACGCTATTTACTACCTAACAAAACAAAACACCATTGATTTCAAGGGAGAGGGAGAGAGATGGACAGCATTCAGACTACACAATGGGGGGCCGCGGGGGGAAGGGGTGTGGGAGACTGCGGTACGAGGGAGCGCGGTCGAACCGTTTTTATTTCATGATACCTAGTAAAATATTTCACTCACGCATGCAGGAACCTACTAGATCAGCGTGGGGATATCGGTATAGTTTATTATTATTATTATTATTATTATCGATATCAATGGCGGATCAATGTTGCTCCACACAGGAGATACTCTACAGAAACTAAGCAAATTCATTGGTAAAAAGATGTCAAGTGAACTACACAACAAACTGTGAGTACTATGAATGTCCAAGGAACACATAGAGTGAAACCTGGGAACCTGTAATACTTTTCACAAAGTGATTGGAACGTTTTTAATTTGAGGCAGATTGGTTTGGTTTGATCTGAAATCACCAACAACAACATGAAATTTTGTGTGTTCGTTTCATTAAACCGGAATGAACCTTATTAAACCGGTTTAAAACCAGTTCACAGACGAGTGCCAAACCAGTTGATTTTTTTTCTGTTTTCGAACACAAGAGTGTCTGAACGCTGTCAAGAGTGTGAAAACATTATTAAATTAAAAGAAGATGATTTTTTAGCATGTGCTGTTTGCAGGGGAAAGTTTCACTACAACTGCTCAGGATTGGCTGATAGTACTATCAAGAGCTACAGTAGCCAGAAAAGAGAACTGTGGAAATGCAAAAGATGTAAAAAAATTAGAGTAAATTCTAACAATCAAGAAGATAACACACATGATGGCAGAAACGACAAAATTAATGAACAAGTGGACAAAGGAGTAAATGAGGAGAATGAGGCAGACACAGAAAGAAATGAAGAAACACTGATCAGAATGGAATGGAAACTGGATGAACTGATGAAAATGAAGCCAAAATTGGATAACATAGACAAGATCCTGGAAAGTATACATTTCATGGAAAAACAATATGAAGTCTTAAAAAAAGAAAATGAAGATATAAGGAAAGAAAATGAACAGATAAAAAAGAGACTTCTGTGCTTAGAAAACAAAATCGAAGGAAAGAGCTTTAGTGATGCAGACACAAATACACTAAAAATGGAAATGAAGAAACTAAAACAAAATCAAGAAGAACAAGATCAATATGGAAGAAACAAGAACGTAGAAATATTCAATGTGGAAATGGAGAAAAATGAAGATATGAAAGATACAATTCAGCGGATAGTTCATTGCCTACATATCAAAGACTCTTGCGACACGCAAATTGAGAAGGCCCACAGACTGCCATCAAAAAATAAAAATAGACTAGAAACGATCGTAGTGCAATTTAGAAGTCGTGAGTACAGAGATGCTTGGTTGGAGAAGAAAATACGGATAACTAATGATGACTTATTTGAAAACGGGAACAAATCGAGAATATTCATAAACGAACATCTTACGCCTTTTTACAAAACCCTAATGTGGAAAACGAAACAACAAGCTAAGGAACACTACAAATACATTTGGTTTAGGAACGGGAAAATCCATCTAAGAAAAAATGAACAAGAAAGAAAAATAGTCTCAGTGAAAAGTGAAGAGGAGCTGGACCAGCTAATGAGTGAAACACAAGGATCCAATGGAAATGTACAACAATGAGAACGAGTTTGTGAATACGTCGGTAAACTCGTTTGTCGACCTAGAGAGCTCCTTCATGACTATTGAGGAACGAAAACAGGTTAAAATTGTGCATGTCAATATCAGAAGTTGTAGGCTACACTGGGACTCTTTTCTTGCAACAATTGCTGCTGCTCAACTCAACTGGGATTTAATTGTTCTCACTGAAATAAATATCAAAGAAGAAGAAAGCACTTGCTACGATATCCCACATTATATCAGATTTTGTGTTTGCAGAAACAATGCGAGAGGTGGAGGCATCATGGTCTTCATCAAAGATAACAATGTTTTAGATATTATGTGCAATAGTATGAAAATTGATGAAAATGATGCATTAGATATTACATTTGACATTAGGGAAACGAAATATAATTTAATTGTAATTTATAGGAAACCTTCATCCAGCAGAACACATTTCTTAAAAGCACTTAAGCATTTACTAAAAAAGAAAAATCAAGAAAAAAAAACAAATTTTATTGTTATGGGCGACTTAAATTTTAACTTGCTTAAAGAAACACAAGATATCTCTGAAAAACCTGATATAGAACGATTTGAGAATTTAATGGCTTCAATGGGATACAATACGCAGATAAATTCACCTACAAGAGAGGAAGTACGAGCAGGAAAAATAGTTAGATCGTGTCTTGATCCGGTTTTTACTAACTTACAAAATAACAATGCGAAAGGGTATGTTGTTAAAATCAAATTAGCAGACCATTATTATACTATTTTAGAAACTCTAGATGATAATTGTACGAATCAGAACGAAGCAAAAAAAACTAAAATAAATTACAAATTAAATCATAAAAATATTATTAGGCAATTGAATTGCTTTAATTGGGATCATCTGCATGAGTTAAGTGACCCTAATGAAATCTATAATGATATTGAAAAAAACATTACTAATATTTATAACTATAATAAAACTGTACAAACAAATCTGCCTACAAGCAAAACTATGAAGTCAGAATGGATGAATAATCAACTTTTAAATAAAATAAATGAAAAAAATAAATTATGGTCGAAAAATATGTAAAAGCAAAACACCATCAGGTGAATTGATTAAAAGCTACAAAGAATTAAATAAAATTGTTCACAAAGAAATAATAAAGACAAAACAAGACTTCTACAAACAATTTTTTAATCAAAACTTTAATAATAGTAAGAATATTTGGAATAAGTTAAATGAAATTATTGGAAAAAAGAATGTAAAAACTAACATTGATGAGACTATTACTACGGCATTTGAAAGTTTAAGTAGAGAAGGGATTTGTAACGGTATGGTAAATTGTTTTATGGCTCAAATTCCCACTTTAAAAAATAACAAAAAAAAACTAAAAGACACTAATAAAATTCAGGTAACTGGAAGTAATAACACTACAAGGGAAAAAAAGGGAACTGGGATCTTTAACACTACGAGGAGAAAAAACAGGACATTTTTTAAGAATACGATGATGATTTCTGCACCAACTTCTCAAGAACTGAATGCAATTATAGAGTCAATGAAAATTAAGTATTCTACAGGATACGATGGGTTCTTGATTGAACATTTTAAAGAAAGTCAAGATAACACGACCAAATTTATGAACATTTTAATTACAGCTATTATTGAGAAAGAAACTTGGCCAGATAAATTAAAATTGCAGATAATTAGACCGGTTTACAAGAAGGGAAGTAAAAGCTCGTTTGAAAACTATAGACCAATAGCATTGTTACCTGTTCTAAATAAAATCATTGAATGTTACTTCGCACAACGCATAAAAAATTTCCTTCAAAAATTTAACTTAATCAGCAAAAATCAGTATGGTTATCAACAAGGTAAGAATACATTAGGTGCGCATACAACAATTAACAACCACATTACAAGAGCTATCAACGTTGGTAAACATGTTGGAGCAATTTTGGTTGATCTACAAAAAGCATTCGATACTCTAGATAAAGAAAAACTTTTAGGAAAAATTTACCAATTAGGATTGAGGGGAAAAATTTTCAACATTTTAAACAGCTACCTAACCAACAGGAAATGTAGTGTTCGAATTGAACAATCTCTAAGTGAATGGTGTCAGATAGAATATGGCGTACCACAGGGCTCTATATTAGGACCTTTACTATTTATTTTGTTTATAAATGACTTGGATGAATACACTGACTGGAATACATATAGAATAGTATACGCAGATGATATTTTCATTTTATCAATCAACAACTGTGAAACAACCATGATAAAAAATCTTCAGAGTGATTTTAATAAAATAATTCACTATCTTGATGAAAATGAATTATACATAAGTGAAAATAAAACTAGCTGCTTACAGATCA
>JAHWFP010071155.1:0-10181 GCA_023313725.1 Lithobius niger
TATTTTTTAATTTAAAATAGAAAGAAACAATAAAGCATTTATTTGGCCTTTAAATAAAATAGTTAAAATAAATACATTTACAGTATTTGGATTTCAAATAACATTTCGCAAAAGGAATGAATCCACGCCTTAAACGATGATGATCCCGACCGATCGACACATCGAATTCCTAGATTTCAAATAATAATAAAGCAAAAGAAAAAGCGCAAGCTGCACCCCCCAGGGGGGGGGGGGGGGGTGAGGACTTTGCCACGGTTCCCCGTCCCATTGCCGGGCCAGATAAGCTAACCTCTGGAAGGCTGACGTTTGACTTTTTGTTTCAAACCAGTTATAACGTAAATTAAGTCCATCATTAAGGTTTAGAGACAAAGAAAGATGTTCCAGGTGATGAATCACGAACGAAGGTGCTCGAATTGTCCTCCTCCAGCAGTGATACACTCACCACATCTGCTTTCCACACCTAAGCATATTCTCCTGCATAAGTCAGGAGTAAATGTTTCAAATGCAGCAGTAATGAGAACCTGAAGTGTTGCAATATCCTGGGCTGGTTAAATGTATACCAAATCCCGTGCTTTTCCCCACACACTAAAGTCCATAGGCGTCAGATCGCACGAACGCGCGGGCCATTCCATCACACCTCTTCTACCAATCTTGCTGTTGGAAAATTAGTCTTCGCGAAGGTCTCGCATCTGTGTTGCATAGTGCGGTGATGCACCATCTTGTTGGAAAATAATATCTACAGGACACTTTTCCCGTACACAGCTGGCAGAATCCTGTCTTCTAGCAGCTGACGTTATATTACTGCACCGTTGATTCCCTCAAGGAAGAATGGTCCAATGATCCCCCAAGCCCATATACCTCCCCAAACATTGATGCCTGGTGACGGCGTGAATGCCGCCACAGTGACGTGTGGGTTGTCAACACTGTAAAATATGCAGTTGTGACGATATTATCCGTTCCACGTTTTGTGGATCACCTGCAAGGAAATCTAGGAATTCCTCGCAGAACTGAATGCCTCGATCGGGATCTTCTTTGTTTAAGGTGTGGATACACCGTGGATGGTACATGTTCAAGCCTACGTCCTTAATCAGCCTATTAACTGAAGGCAGTGACACACCCGTTTGCCGTTCCAACTGACGCTGGGACGTCGTTGGTTCATCAAGCAACCCGTGGTGGATCTAGGTGGCATTTTCAATCGTTTGTGCCGTTCGTTTACGGCCCTTATGTTGATTTTCCACAGAACCTGTGGTTTTACATTTCTCCACCAAATGTGCCACTGTAGACCGGCATGGAGGTGGCTGAAGATACGTAGCCTGCCACCTCACCAAAACGTCTGATATCGTATCGTTTTGGTAATACCATTTTTTAATATTGATACGTTGGTGTAGTTTCATGCGTGGCATGTCGTTATGAAATACAAAAAGAACGAGTGGTATCCAAAGAAGCAAATACAAAAAGAACAAACTCTATCGAATGAAACGTATCAGGTTGTATGGATCTAATTACTGTCACGTCCAAGTGTACGGACCAACCAGTACTACAGTATACTACACATCACACAATAGTGCATGCCCTGGGAACATCAGGTCACATGACTCACAACTTTGCGTGCAACGGCAGGACAGCTGAAAGGCAACATGCAGCATTAACCAAGGTTACTAAATCGGTAATTAAACTCAGCCAATACAGTAAGTACAGTACTGTAAACTGGGAACTCCTCAGATAACGTTACTAGGCCTTTTGTGCAGCAAGTGGTGTGGCGATTAGATGTGAATACTGGATAGTTGTTAATTCATTATGTACATTGGGCGCAGGGCTGTAGCCAGCACCCCCGCAGCCCCCGCACGTGCGGGGGTTTTACCTACTGGGCCGAAGAGCACGCAACGCGATGAGGCCTTTATAGTGGACTATAGCGTTGATTTTTGTTTACAAACTCGTGTTAAGTTCAGTTCCAGATAACCATGTAGCATAGAAAGGTTATGGTTCAAATGAAAAAGCATTCTTTCTAGTTCCTGTAGTCCTAAGCGACGTGAAAATGGCCTGTTTATGTATAAAGCTTACAGTTTGGAAGCTGATAATGATTACGTTTAAAATTTGTTTGCCAGCTAACGACAAAATTGAAAGCCCACACGAGAAATGGTTACATTATTTCGAAACGTTGTATCAGCTTCAGGAGCAGAGTTAAATTGTTGAACATGTAGTCGCAAAATAAATCGTGCTGATTGTTAATTTAAAAAAAAAGTGCTAAACAAATTAAACTAGTTATGTTAAAAAAAAACAAGCTAAACGGTATTAAAGAAGAAATACGAAGCGCCATCCTCTTCCTCACAGTCGTGAAGTATTAGACCTTTTTCCTAGTTCTTGTATGGTTATATTACGCTCGACGGAAAAAAGTGTGTTAAAAATAAAATTCAGTTTAACAGGGATTTGCTTTAAATTTTTTTTTATTTGCAACTCCACTTGTAATTTTACTTTCAATTGTTTCTGTTGGTAAGGTATTTTTTAATTGTGGCGAATGGGATTTTTTTCTTTATTTTTTTTTGTGAGCCTGGCTGCCGGGTCCTGGGCTCTCTTTATTTTAAATTTAATGCGGGGTATATAAAATTTTCTGGCTACTGGCTTGATTGGACAATTCGATTTCTACAGGCTTATCAGGTATAAGAGGCCGTAGAAGCTACATTATACTGCCGCCGTACAAGTCGCTTCCCACATCATCCAGGGTTGCGACATGCGTTTTTTCCTTTTGCGTTTTTATTTGGAATCCAAATACTGTAAAAGCCTTTATTTTAGCTATTTTGCATGATGGCCAATTTAATTTTTTTTCTTTTTACTTGAAATGTAATTTTTGGCTTTTTTTTTTGTTTTTGGCCCCCCCCCCCCCCCCTCTCCCTCCAATAACCAGGGTTGTCCGATGCTTTTGTTGCCTTTTGCGTTCGTTGCAAATAAAAGTTTTCTTTCCTGAGGTCAGGAATAACTTTCATGATTTCTTTACTGAGGTCAGGGAGAAGGGTTATAGTGACGGGGAATGGTTGTTGGACCTAAAAAAATTCGATGTGTAGCGGTTTTTTTTTTTAAACACCTGTAGTATGACTTTTAGTTTTAATTTCGGATGGCTGTTAGCGATCGACAGGTCCTTGCCATTCCGGGTGCATTTGCAACAAATTTATTTATTTATTTATTTATTTATCCATTGTTGCAGTAAAGAAACAGTGTTACCACATTGTTGCCGAACCATGGTCGAATATATTTGTACAACAACTATTTGCATCATTAGTAACCGAGCCATTGTTGGCGGGAATGTTCATTGCCCCAACTGCGTTTTTAAAACTCAATAACTGCAATGTATACCTTATTTGTCTATTTTAATCAAATTTAACTCTTTCCTTCGGGTATTTCTTCAGCTGCAATATATGTATTATTTCGAAAACACTGATACTTAACAATGATACGTAAACATTGATAGCGGTAGTAGATTTACTTACGTAAGTGAGAACCAAAAGCCTTTGTTTGCTTACTTACTTAAAGGGCAATTACATCCATTTTGACATGCATGTTTTACTTTTGGATCACTTATACACAATAACTAAACACACAAATTGCGGTAAGAATACGTTACCTACGTCCGATACAACAATTTCATTACTGCATCACCAAAACACGATATGGAGACCACCATTGTTTTGCTGGAACGCGCAGAAATGATGGCCTACAGACGGAGCTTATCGATTCCGACTCGAAGCCGATTGAGATAGCTCTGTTGGCTGTGAGTAGCTCAAGCGTCTGACGGTCTTAGCCGGCCGACGGTAATGTGGCCAGCTAAGGCCGTCAGACACTTGAGCTACTCACAGCCAACACTACTATCTCAATCGGCTGGCGATAAGTACCATCTGCCGGCATTAATTTCTGCGCGTTCCAGCAAAACAATGGCGGCCTCCGTCTCGTGTTTTGGTGATGCGGTAATTAAATTGTTGTATCGGACGTACGTAACGGTATTCGTACAGAAATTCTTGTGTTTAGTTATTGTGTAAGTGATCCAAAAGTAAAACATGCGTGTCAAAATAGATGTAATTGCCCTTTAAGTAAGAACTGCCATGCCTTCGTTTTCTTACGTACTATGTCTAGAATTCTTACTTCTCATTAAAAAAATTAATAGTTGTTAATGGACGACGATGGTATTTTTACTACTTAACTAAGAACCAAAGATCTTCGTATTCGTGCTTACGTAAGTAAAAATTCTACGTCTTGCAGTGGCTCTTAATACTGGTAAGAAAACGGTTTCATTGTTACATCAGTGTGTCTTGATGATATAAATTCACAGCTGCAACAATGGTCCAACAGTGAAATGGTTGTACAAATGAGAATCCACAACGCAGTACATTATATTTTGGGTCGCCACTAAGGTTTGCGAGCACCGAACGCTGCTGCCACTGAAGAATATTTTGACAAGCACACCTCTGATCAAACTGTTATTTTCGTGGTACTAAGCATCCATTTTCCCCCAAAATGGCGATTTATTTTTCTGCATAATTTTGGCGTTTATGGCACATGGGTACTTAGTTTAGTTAACTCTGGAATTCTGCTAAACCATGAATGTCTGTGTGTATGGTCGCTGTGGAACATCGCCGTTATTTTCCAAGGCGAATGCATTGATTGGAAGTGAAAAATAAAACAGGAATACGTTTGTTTGTTCATCTTAAAATCGATGCAAACGTCAAATTCTAAAAAAAAAAAAAAAATGAATAAGTGTTGCAAAATTTGTTAAAACTTTTCCTTTTCCCGGAAATGTTTAACAAACCCTCCGCTTAACTGAAACCGTGCTTTTAGCTGGTTCATGACGGGACAGACAAACGTGACGTTGCATAGTTAGATTTAGCAGCAAGTGAGTGGCAAAAGTGCAATCCTGAACACACCTTGTACCCAATACAAGCGCATCACAAAGTGATGTGAGAATAATAATAATAATCGATTCCCAATAAAGATTTATTACTGAATAACAGGCAAAGGGAATACAGGAATGGATCTGATTGGATACACTAACACCTGTCCCAAATTATTAAAATAGGAAAGAAATACATAACAAATAAATAATATGCCGAGTCGAAGGTTATCACAGTACAACATTACGTAACAAGCACGCTAGAAACACTAAAACAGACAAGTAAATATATCAATACAGACTACCAAACTATTCCAGTCACAAATTATCATAAGACAAAATAAGCCAAAAAACAAACAAACAAAACAAAAGACGCTAAATGCTAAAACATGTTAAAAACACTTGATGTAGACAGATTAATCCACCCTTCGGAGACCCAATCTGAACTGGCGTATGTCACTAGCAGTCACCAGCTCAGATGGCAATGAGTTCCACGGGCCAACCACACGGTTTGCAAAAAAAGTACTTAGTACAATCTAATTTAGTCTTTGTGAGAAGGGTTTATGACGGTAAACCCAAGCAAAATAGAGTATGTTAAGCATAGGTCAGCTATTAGACGCCTGTATTCAAGGGACTCAACGTGAAGATACTTAAGACATTGTTGGTGAGTCACATTCTAACAACTCCTTAGAGTTCTTGTAAATGTCTTCTGAACTGATTCGATTTTCATGACATCCTTGACAACGTATGGGGACCAGACCTGGCACGAATATTCCACACTTGGTCTAACGTAGACTTTATAGGCCCTCACTAATGTGAAAACATCACCAGAGCTAAAGCAACGTTTAATCACGTAAGAATGCTCATCTCCACAGGTGGAGAAGCGCTCAAGACGCGCCTCACCATGGCTTTCATCTTTCGACGATCGAAAAGTTTGTTATTTCCTCACCATCCGGCGGTAATTTGATCAGACCTCTTCAAAGTTGGGCGTCAAATAACTGTGAAAATAATCATCTCCATAGGATAAAACACGCACAGTTGGGTTTTCTAACGTCTTTACTTCACATCATCTCATGCTGGAACCTTCATGCACCTGCTGTCGTTGGCTTCACACACGAAGTGACAACTCGCGTGCATGCCTTAGTACGGAAATTGATAATAATGACGCACTGAGAGGTGAGCGCTCAAGGCATGCGGTGGCGGCGGGCACCCTAACAGTCAACGGAATTAAAAAACAAAACAACGCGCATCACTAGCTTTATGAGGGGTCTCGGGACCCCAAGCAAACTGAGTAATCACCAGCGAGTGATCAGAATGGTCGGCAGAATGTGGACGGTGGATGGAATCCACAACCAACAATGGGATTCGATCCACTTAGTCCAAGAGTATTTTGTGGATTCAAAGAAGTTGTTTAGAGGGATGCTCTAGTCAGCCTTGAGAATCAGAGGATTGCTGCCCACATGTTGGATTAAGTAACGTTCGACTAAATGTATAAATTTCTTTTTGTTTTCTTTTCAGGTGATGTTAAGCATCAAGGTTAGTCTTCAGTCCACGCTGACATTCTGCTAATATTCCTGAAAATGAAGGAGACAGGTGAGACTGGAAACGATGGTGAGGAAAGGGAATTAGTGGAATTCGTTACGAAAAAGCCGTTAAACAACTTCAAAGCTGACAAAGATGATGAGACGAAATCTAGAGAATTGGGAACACTTAAAACAAATCGACGACAAAGTGACAATTCCAATTCATGCAACTCAACACAAAAGTTATCATTTCTTCAACGAGTACGACAACCAGAAATCTACAATATTCGTAATGGAGTTTGGGGTTTCCTTGTGATTGTGTTATCTTCGCTGTGTGTATGGCACGTGACAGACAGGACTCAATATTATTTAAAAGAACCAACCACATTCCAAATTTCGGTTGATCGATTTCACGAAATCCAGTTTCCAGCCATTACGGTGTGCCCTGCACGTGAACCTTTTCATGACGGCGTGTGGGACGAAACTGTCAAAAAGAAGGACTTGCTTAACTTATCTGACGATAAAATTGCAGTCGATGATATCTGGAATGAGTACTCGGTACAAGAAGAGGATATTTCTGTCATTGTGTCGGTATGTAATAATTACGGTAACATGGAAAAGAAAATTAAACGGTTAAAATAGGCACTTGCTTACTGAACAGTAAACCAAAGTCCTTAAATCTTCCTTACTATAGGATGGACCATAAAAAACGCTCTATCTGAAGTTTTTCTAAGACCAAGATTTTTATCAAATAAAACAGAGTTTTTTTTTAAAAAAAAAAGGGACCACTTTTTTGGATCGAAAATGCAATTCTGATTCCGAAAAAGTGGGTCCTATTGAAAAATAAATTAGAAAACTTGCTCGCACTTTTGTACTAAGGTACATGGTGAATGAAACCAAGGATGCCCGTGCATTGGGGCACTTGGAGTAAATCCCCCCCCCCCTCCCGTTTTTTTGGATGCCCTTTTGGTAGATAAAATTACTAAAAAAAAAAAACATTTAAAATAAAGTCAAAATTCGTTAAAACAAAAGCTTTAGTAATTCACAGGTTCCAAGCTCAACAAGGACAGCGATTACTAGATTTCTGTTAGACACATATTTTCTTTAGTCCTATCAATGCTGGGTCTGTTGCTCTGTGCGCTTTTTCTGCGTGCTGGTTGGCTGGTTTCGCCCTTACTTTTTCCAATGGTGTGTCCCCCCCCCCCCCTAACCCCACCCCCTTCTTGAAAGTCTGCTGGCGCCTGTGAATTAAACTAAGAAATGCAAGGAAAGGGCAATTTTAGGGTTACCGTCCTTTAAATTACTAATATTTTCAGGATTTACAAATGTTAAGAGTAAATCTAGCCAAACCGTTTTGTACGTGGGGAAGAAATTCGTTTGCAACATTTACATTGGTTTCAACGAATGTTGCAAAATTGTGTCATACAGGAAAGCCGATATGGAGGCATGGACCTTTAAATGACATGTTTTGGAACTGTAAACAAATAATCAACGAAATCAACTAAACTATATGAAACGTGGGTCGACGCCAACAGAGTGAGCGCGGTGTGGTGAACGGTGGGCTAATGTTAAGGCTCGCAAGCTTTACTTAAATTGAAGAAAAAGCTAAGGTTTTGGGTGGGCGAAAGGTTAGCACGACTTGAGATGATCTTAGCAGTTTAAAAGTTTAAAGGACGGTAACCCTAAAATTTCCCGTTTCTTGCATTTCTAGTTTCATCACTGGTGCCTTAGACTTTCAAATGGAAGGGGGAGTAGGGAACACCATTGGAAAAAATAAGGGCAAAAGCACATTTCAGACGCCCAACCAGCAAAAAGAAAAATGGCAAAGAGCAACATTTTCAGTGGAAGACGGAAATAAAGGCAAGACTAAAGAAAAAAGGTGTCCTCTGAAATCTGGTAATCACTGTCCTTGTTGAGCTTGGAAGCAATTGCAATCCTCGTAAAGCCTTTGTTTCAACGAATTTTGACTTTATTTTAAATGTTTTCTTTAGTAATTTTATCTACCAAAAGGGCATCGAAAAAACGGGGAGGGGGGGGGGGGGGCTTACTCCAAGTGCCCCAATGTGCGGGTATCTTTGGTTTCATTCACCATGCCATTATGTATTCTAGTACCAAAATGCGAGCCAGTTTACGCTAAACAATTCTCATGCTCAGTGGATGTTCTAAAACTTTTCCTTATATAAATACAATTTTTCTGTCACCAACTCACCCAACTTAAAAATGTAGCATGAAGGAGGATGCTCGAGCACACAATAGCAAATCGATATCACTCGATATCTCGTCATAATATATTTGAAGCCAAGCAATCACCTGAACTAGTTGCTAAAATAATAGCCGAACAGTTAACCGAATTCAGGTCGTTTAAGGTGTGCCCGCAAACACACATCCTTCAATTTATGTTTAAAATTAACAACCGACACAGCCGAGACAACTTCCTCACCAAGCGCATTCCATACGGGCACCACTCTCACTGCGAAGAAATGTTTTCGGCAATTCAGCCTTGACCGCGGAACAATGAGTTTTAGATGGTGTCCACGCGTTTTGGTGTAATTTTGGAGTTCAAACAGTGGTAGGTCAAGGGGTAGTAAGTGATGTAGAATTTTGTATGTTAAAAGTAAGTCTGCCTTCAGACGGCGCAACTCCAGCGATTCGAGGCCAAGCGATATCAGCCGCTGCCTGTAAGTTAGGCTACGCATGCCAGGAATAGCCTTTGTGAAACGGCGCTGGACTGCCTCGATTTGGTCGATGTCCTTCAAAAGGTATGGCGACCAAACCTGACTTGCGTACTCCAGAATTAGACGCACGTAAACGTTAAAAGCCCACTTCAAAATTACAGCACTGCCAGAATTGAAACATCTGCTAACAATGGCCGCACGTTGATTTGCAAGCATTGAAATGTAATTACAATGCAACGCAACTTTGAGGTCAGGCGTAAACCACACACCGAGATCCTTAACAGAGTCAACGGTTTTCAAAATGTCAGATACTATACGATAGTCATGAGCTGAATTAGCGTTTCCAATACGAAGTCTCATGCATTTATCAGTGGAAAGTGGCAGCTGCCACATTTAGCCCAGCCTGATACCCCATCCATAGAGGATTGAAGGCAGGCTGAGTCTGCTTTAGAAATAGTTCATCAAACATTTGTTTCAAAAACTTAGAAAAAATCTTGGACTTAACAAAAATTTCAAGTGGAGCGTTTTTTATGGGCCACCCTGCATAATAAATTATTCATTCAGCCTTACGCATTTAAATTGCTTATACTTACTGTCGCAGGAAGCCGGGGTGGATCCAGCATGGTGCGGATGGAACGGCCGCTCTTTTCCAGGTTTTTTCCTTCCGTTAACGTTATTTAGTTAAGGAATAAGGAAGGAAAAAGTTCATTGTAAGCTGTGAGACTGTTTTTCATTATTGAAAGTTAAAAAATAGTTTGATCGATCTTCATTGAGAACACAACTGCACGGACATTAAAAGTTGTAGGATGTTTCGCAATTTTAAACAAGTACTGGAACGATGGCAGAGTTCCAGCACGACTCTGCTGGAACGACGGCAGAGTTTTAATTCTATTGCCACTAATGTAGCCTTTAAGTCGAAGCTGCCAAAATAATTGACTTAGTAAGAATTGACTGTGTGAAGTAACGTTTGGACAAAAGTTTATTTTATTTTATTTGAGCTTACAGGCCTGTTACACTAAGTGCTCAATCTAAGCTATTTTACCTACTGAAGGTGTTGAAAGACAAAAGTTGATTTTATTTTATTTGAGCTTACAGGCCTGTTACACC
>JAHWFP010071155.1:10191-24932 GCA_023313725.1 Lithobius niger
CTGTTACACCAAGTGCTCAATCTAAGCTATCTTACCTACTGAAGGTGTTGAAGGACAACAGTTGATTTTATTTTATTTGAGCTTACTGTCCGGAAACGGCAGTGAGAAAGCTATGAGACTGAATCAAGTTAGGTTAGGGTTTGGGTGGGCTTATGTACTAGGCAGCCTCCTACATAGGTTGCCCTACGAGGTGTAGCGGTTATCTTGCTAACTAATACGGCAAGGCTACGTTATCCTCGGCTCTTACTCTACTTAGTTGCTAAGGAGGAATTACGTTTGCAGTGGGGGCATACTCACACCAACCAAAGTCCAACCGAAATTGCTACTGTAAGAAAATCACATGTTAGTTAACACCCAACTTCTCAAACTCAATGCACTTACACCATGATGGAAAAGTAAAAGTCCTAGTGAGGCCCAAAATTAGCCCTAAAAATCCTTCGCTTAGTAGGCCCGCATTTTAGTCCTAAAAAGTGTCCCTGGCCAAGAAGGGAAGCAGGAGGCAAAATTGAGGAGATGTTGCTGGTTTGAACCCAGCCGATGAAGTGAAGTTTATTTCTTCTTCAATTTAGCATTATAAATTCAACAATGCTACATATGCACATTCTCGAGCTCATGCAGCACGAGTAATCAATAACTTTATAACGAGTAGACTTAATCCATCATTATCACCCCTAACGAGGGGAATTTAACTAACTAACTATATGGTCAACGTCCATCGAGATACAAAACTTCCTGAATAAAGGCCAACGCCTATGTGGATCGACCCTACTGAATCTAGTCTAGCATCCTAGGCCGCTCCTACAACAATGTATCTCTTACGCGTGTTTCCGTAGTTACGGGAACATTCTAGTCGGATAATTTCTCGATTTTGGACGGTAAGCCAATTTCTTTCTTATTTAATAATTTATGATGAACAAACCGCGTACCTGTTAAATTATAGTCACAAAGGTCTAAAACTATCTTAACCATAAAAACTATCTTAACTATCGTAACTCTCAAGCAAATTGCTGTGAACTAAATTATCGTAACTTAACTAATGCACTCGCGATTATGGCTAAAATGTTGGAAACTTTATTTGGGCAAATAACTAACCTAAGAATCACGACATGCTCCACCCCCAAAAACCCAACAAAGGTCTTGCAACTTCACCTAAGTAGGACTTTCTATGCCTTCACCTAAGTAGGACTTTCTTTCCTTCTCTTTCTGTCCGCAATGTCAGACATCTTCATTTAAGGGGGACGTTGCCCGGAGTATAAAAAGAACCTTCTGATCGGGTCTTTATTAGTCGGCGAAAATCACACTGGTGTGGGCTGTGTGATGATAAAAATTGGTTTTCCTCTAATTTTTAACTGGTAGAGATATTGGGTCCACTTAAATCACCTCTCCCGAGACAGAACGAAAGGCGTGTAACCAATGCTCACCTAATCCAAACGTTGCTGCATTACTTACACCCTATGGCAAGTTGTACAGACCGAAGACGTGAGGAAAACTAGCTAACTTCCACTGTGTACAAGAGGTACTTTTCCACCGCATCCAAGAGGTGTATGAAAATTGGCTGTGTTAGCTTCCGTCAAAAGCTGTGAGATGAGTCCCTAAAGTTTCTTATGTACCTATCCAGTATCTTCTACATGTGTGTTCTTCATGAACTAGCTTCTATATCTTGTAGTGTATCTCATGTCGAGTAAAACTAAAGCAAATTACCGACTTTGATACACAGAAACCGCGCCTATAAGATTTCTAGTGGACACACGTGTTGTACTGCTCTTCGTGACAGACTTCCATCGGCATGTTGAAGCATGACTGATCGTACTTTGTTATCTCTTCCTTGCGTTAATTCTACTACTCTTGCTAGTTTCCACTTTCCTCTGGGCAATTTCTCTTCTACTTGCAGAACTACATCGTTTAGCTGTATGGGCATCTGTTGTTGTGATGCTCTATGAACTTCGTGAGCCGTCCTCAGTTGCAGCAAGTAATCATGACGCCACCGCTTCCAGAACCTCTTCATCAACTGTCTTCGATACTTCCATCTTTTGACTAACTTCGAACTGCTTGGAATGTCAGTATAGTATGTCAAACGGTCTGTCAAATGCCCTCCTTGTCTACCAAGTACAAAATGCGCTGGGGTCAAATACTCGTTGTCAGAAGAATCTTCTGTGACAGGTGCTAGAGGTCGATTGTTGACGACTGATTCAATTTCTGCAAGTATTGTGGTAAACTCATCTTGCGATAATAAGGCAGATCCCAGGGTACGCTTCAAGTGGTACTTTATTACTTGTACCATTCTTTCGTAAAATCCGCCCCACCATGATGCTCTTGGTGCAATGAATTTTCACTCAATACCTAAGCTCATTGCAATTTCTTGTGTTTGCGGACTGTTTAACCAAGCGTAGCTTTCTCTTAGAAATCTGTCTACCTTTTTGAAAGTTTACGCGTTGTCACTGTATACAACTCTGCAACCTCCTCTTCTTGCCACAAATCTTCGAAAGGCCAAAATGAAACTACTTGTACTTTGTGAAGAAACAAGCTCTAAATGTACTGCACGAGTTACCGCACAAGAAATTAAACAAATGTAGGCCTTAGTGACGTCATTCTGCAACTTGATGAAAACTGGCCAGCAAAATCCACTCCTGTATAATAAAATGGGCTTGACTCCGTGACCCGCTCAATGGGTAAAGGTGCTTCAATCTCACTTGCAGGCTTAGCATTCCATCTTCTGCATGTCATGCATCCAAGTATGGCCTTTCTCACCGATTGCCTACCACGTAACACCCATACATCCTTCCGTAACAAAGCAAGAGTAGTTTGAACTCCTCCATGAAGTGTCTTGAAGTGTCTGTCCCTAATCCTTCCACCCTTCAACAAAAACGGATGCTTTTGAGTTTCTGTAAGTCTGGTATACTCTAGCCTTCCTCCCAATCGAGTTAGCCTTCCTCCCATTGTCTAGAAACGGCTTGAATTGGAAAATACCGGAATCTTTATTTACTTCTGCACTCTTCATTAAAGCTTCAAGTTCGCTTGCAAATTCTTGACTTTGACTGATAAAAATCCAATATTTTTCGGCTCCTTTAATTTCAGCGTGGGTTAACCAAGCTGATCTATTGACATCCCTTTTGCGAGCATTATTTACAAACCGTCTTACCCATGCAGTTACTCGAACCAAGTGTTGCCATGAACTATAATTGTCAGAGTTCAAAATGGGTTCTGAACACACATGCAGCTGGGTAGTTAAACTACAAAGTTGTTCTTCCGAATTCAGGTTGGAGAAGTCTTCCTCTTGCATTCTTAATGATGGAACATTCCACTGTTGTTCTGGTAATTTAAGCCAGTTAGGACCAGTCCACCATTCTTTATTCTGAATCAACTTGGATAAGTCTTGACCTCTTGTAATAATGGAAGCAATGTTTTGCTTGCTGCTGCAATAATTCCAACTGCAGTTCTTGGTAATATTTCCTTGAATTTCTTGCACACGCCGTGCGACAAACACCTTCCATCTGGATGGTACATCTTCAATCCACTTTAAAGCAACCTTCGAGTCTGACCATAAAAATTGTGGAACTTCCTTGCAAGACAATGCTTCGGCGATACTGGTTGACAAACGACTTCCTATGAGGCAGGCCATTAATTCCAATCTAGGGATGCTCATAAGCTGCAATGGGGCCAATCTGGACTTTGAGGTTATAAGGCACGTGTGAAAGGTTTGCCCCTCATCCGTTGTATACCGGACATAGGATACTGCAGCATAAATTCTTGGTCCCGCATCACAAAATGTATGCAGCTGAAAATTCTCGAGACTACTAACTCTTAACCACCGTGGAACCCTAATCTTGACGATTTCCTGCAATTCTTCTTTCCACCGTTTCCAGACAGCTAGTGATTGACTAGGCATGACAGCGTCCCAGTTAACCTTCAATCTCCACAAATCTTGAAGTATGCATTTGATAATGACGACAAACGGTGCGATAAACCCTAAAGGGTCGAAAATTCGTGCGAGAATCTCTAGTACATCCCTCTTCGTATTTGAATCGGCTTGGATTGCTTCCAACAGATTTGTGTGATGCAAACTTAAGTCGTCTGACGTAGTAGTCCAATAAAGTCCTAAAACTTTATTCCTTTCTTCAATGGGTTCTTCTGCTGAGACGAAACCCCTAGAAATCCACAACTTGCAAAGTTCCCTGTCATTAGTGGCCCATTTTGTGAACTGCATACCTCCCTTGGCCATTACTTCATATATCCTCGTAGAAAGTGAAAACGCTCTTTGGGTAGTCTTTTCACCAGTTAGACAGTCATCAACATAAGCTCGGTCTGATACGTGTTTACAGAAGCTTTCCTCACTAGAGGGATGGGTCTTGACGAGATGACGAATTGTTGCGGCTAGAAGAAACGGACTGGCTTTCATTCCAAAAAGCACCCTTGTCATTCGAAACACTTTCAACGGTGGGTTGGTTCCACATTTCCACGGAGTGTCTGTCCAAAGACATCTTGTGGCGTCTCGATCCTCTGGATGCAAAAGAACTTTCAAAAATGCCTTGGTAAGATCGGTAATAATTCCAATTTTATGCCATCTAAATCTCAAAAGTAGCTCAAATATCGACGGATTGAGATTTGGTCCTGCACTCTGACATCTGTTTAGTGAGAATCCTCCCTCTGGACTTGCTGACGCATCAAAAACAATTCGAGTTTTCATTGTCTTCCTGTCATCTTTGATAATGGCATGATGTGGCATGTAATACACTACTGGATCATGCTTCTCCAAAGTTACTTCCTCAGCATGATTGTTGTGAAGATACTCGAATAGTGCAGACTTGTAACGTTCAAACAACTTAGGATCCCTTTGCAATTTCCAAAGTAGTCGACGCAATCGCTCTAGAGCAACTTCAAAATTATTGGAAAGTTTTGACTTATGCTGATTCCATGGAATACGGACTTGATACCTTCCATTCTGAAATGTAGTAGTTTCTTGAAAAAAATCCAACACTTCGACATCTTCCAGTGTTTGTTACAACTTTTCTTCCTTAGCCAGAATGCCACTGTTATCAAGCTCCCACATCTTGGATAAGCTGCTTTGCAACGTGGAACTCTCTTCCAAAGGTGTAGCTATGCACATCGCAACTGTAGGAGACAAGGGTCCATACATTGGCGTACTTCCCTGCAGCATCCAACCAAATATGCTTTGTGTAGCCATAAGCTTGCTGCTCAATTTCTTCATTTGCCCCGTCATTATGAGTCAGTAATAATCTGCTCCAATCAACACGTCTATAGTAGTAATTTCTCCGGGGCCCATCCTATGGTTCCAACCAGGCTCACTCTTGTACTGCAGAAATCGTTCAATCAAACTTGTCTCCCACAACTTCACACCATGACAAATCTCAGCAACTTGTAATGCAGACATTTTCAAATGGACACCATTGCTCCCAATCAGTGTGAATGGAATGACTTGACTTCTCTGATGCTGTTTACCTCCACCAAACGAACGAATAACGGTTTCTTCATCACCACTAGCTGGTAACCTCAACTGCTGTACAAGACGGGAAGATATGAAAGATCGTTCAGATCCATTGTCCACTAAAATAACGATTTCTTCCGTTCCCTTGGCATGCTGAATCCAAACTCGCATGGTTTGCAGAATGGACACATTTTTTGATCCCTTACATACAGATGAAGCTGCTGATGCTATCAAGGCAGACTTGTTATTGCTGCTTGTGGTCACACTCTCTTCTGAAGTGTCACGTGTTTCTTGTTGCCCTCTTCCACTACTTACAGCCAGAGTAGTGGCTTGGTTCTCCTGTTTCTGACATAGCATATGTATGGTGCCTTACGGAGTTACAAATTCTGCATCGAATTCGTTGGTTGCAGGCTTTGGCAAGATGATTTTTCTTTAAACAGAGAAAACAACGACGAGATGTGGCTAACGCTGAACGACGTTCCTGGTTGCTAGTGTACTTCGTGCATGCCGTTGAAGTATGTGTGTTGGCTTCGTTACAAAAATAACAGTATGACTTAGTGTCCTTGCGATTAGTGTCCTGACTAGCGACTTCTTCTGTAGTAAGAAAGGCTGAGGATGACTTGAAATTGAAATCTTTCTTGCGTGCAGCATCTGATGTAGGAACACCCTCCTTTAATTGTGCAGTGCTGTATGTAAGCTCGATGCCCTTTAATTCCTCTTTCACAAAGTCCACCAATACTGTCAAATCGTAAACTGCAAGACCTTTGTTTTTACGATGCCACTCACACACTATAGGATTTGGTAGATTCCTCAAAAGAATAGGACATAACAACGATCCCATAGCTGTAACGTTTTGACCCAACACTTCTAGAGACCGAATGTGCTTCTGGAAATCTTCAATTAGGCGGCGAAGTTCCACCCCCGTGTCGATTCTTGTGACTTTCTTCATTTCCCACAACTGTCGAATGTGCTCAGATACTAACAATTGTTTGTCACCATACTTCTCCTTGAGTAATGTCCACGCAACATCGTAATTGGCAGCCGTTAATGACAATCCTGCAATCGTTAAACTTGCAGACTCCTTCAGTAAACCACGCAAATAATTCAGCTTGTCCACCTTTGCTAAATCTGGGTTTGAATCAATTCCAGCGGAAAAAGCATCAGAAAAACGTTCCCAGTCCGCTACTGTCCCATCGAACTTTGCAATTTGTAGCTTTGGCAACTTTGCGCTCTTGGTACCACCAGTTTGAACGTTTGCCGCCGGCCCACTCTTTAAGAATCGATTTGCTTGCACCTTCGAGTCAATAATCAAGTCATTAAATGCGTCATTGTTGGTAACTTCGGCGACCACATCAGCGGCCGAACTTGCAACTTCTAGCTGTTCGTTCACCAGCAACAACGCTGCCTCCTTCACCTTGATTTTCTCTAACAATGTCTCTACCAACAACTTGTCATTATTAGCTATTGCCTGAGTAACTTCGTTAATTAACTTGCTTAGAATAGGGCGACGAGCTGCCAGACTATTCTTTAACTGTGCAAGATCCATGACTGAAAGAACTGGAAACGAACGACAAAACTACAACTACCAGTTTCAAACGGAAAACAAGTTACAACCGAACCCAGATCGACCTTCCCCCTAATGGGGAAAGTCAATCGGATGCCGCAATAGCGACACTACCACTAAGAGGAGTGAGAAGGGACATCCTAGCACGACTACCATCAAACTGTCTTCCAGTCAAATTCTCAGCAAACCCAAAGGACACAAGATCAATTCCTCTTCAGTTCCCTCAGTTCCCCCTACCATGGAACGTTCCCGGGTTCGGGCACCATGTCCGGAAACGGCAGTGAGAAAGCTATGAGACTGAATCAAGTTAGGTTAGGGTTTGGGTGGGGCTTACGTACTAGGCAGCCTCCTACATAGGTTGCCCTACGAGGTGTAGCGGTTATCTTGCTAACTAATACGGCAAGGCTACATTATCCTCGGTTCTTACTCTACTTAGTTGCTAAGGAGGAATTAGGTTTGCAGTGGGGGCATACTCACACCAACCAAAGTCCAACCGAAATTGCTACTGTAAGAAAATCACATGTTAGTTAACACCCAACTTCTCAAACTCAATGCACTTACACCATGATGGAAAAGTAAAATTCCTAGTGAGGCCCAAAATTAGCCCTAAAAATCCTTCGCCTAGTAGGCCCGCATTTTAGTCCTAAAAAGTGTCCCTGGCCAAGAAGGGAAGCAGGAGGTAAAATTGAGGAGATGTTGCTGGTTTGAACCCAGCCGATGAAGTGAAGTTTATTTCTTCTTCAATTTAGCATTACAAATTCAACAATGCTACATATGCACATTCTCGAGCTCATGCAGCACGAGTAATCAATAACTTTATAACGAGTAGACTTAATACATCATTATCACCCCTAACGAGGGGAATTTAACTAACTAACTACATGGTTAACGTCCATCGAGATACTAAACTTCCTGAATAAAGGCCAACTCCTATGTGGATCGACCCTACTGAATCTAGTCTAGCATCCTAGGTCGCTCCTACAACAATGTATCTCTTACGTGTGTTTCCGTAGTTACGGGAACATTCTAGTCGGATAATTTCTCGATTTTGGACGGTAAGCCAATTTCTTTCTTATTTAATAATTTATGATGAACAAACCGCGTACCTGTTAAATTATAGTCACAAAGGTCTAAAACTATCTTAACCATAAAAAGTATCTTAACTATCGTAACTCTTAAGCAAATTGCTGTGAACTAAATTATCGTAACTTAACTAATGCACTCGCGATTATGGCTAAAATGTTGGAAACTTTATTTGGGCAAATAACTAACCTAAGAATCGCGACATTTACAGGACTGTTACACCAAGTGCTCAATCTAAGCTATCTTACCTACTGAAGTTGTTGAAGGACAAAAGTTGATTTTATTTTATTTGAGCTTACAGGCCTGTTACACCAAGTGCTCAATCTAAGCTATCTTACCTACCGAAGTTGTTGAAGGACAAAAGTTGAAATCAGTTTCAACAGTTGATTGCTGAAAGTGGGTTTAAAAATTGGTAGTTGAAATATGTTTAAACAATGAACAATGGAAAAAAAGTATACAACAACTCAACTCTTCCCAATTTTAGATCTCACATTTAGTGGATACAATCAAGGTTAGTTACGATTCCGAGTACTGAAATGATCACAAGGAAAAGGATTCAGGCACAACCTACCCCTCTCCGCTTCTCATACTCTTCTTTTCAAAGTACAGTGATCACGGAAAGCTACGCTAACATGTATGCACACTTCATTTTGTGTTTACGTAGGCCTGTCTGTACGTTATGGCTTAATGGCACGTCGACAGCAAGGTCATTAGCACAGTCACAGTGCAGTTGGCCGGGTTGCCACTGCGCCACTGTACGTTGAGCCAACTCCTATAAAAAAAAGAGCAACCGGCTGGTGATGCAGTCAACAGCGATCTCCATTTAAGTTCACGGTTAGAGGCAACCGACGGTCTCATTCATGTGCACCTTTGCTGACCCTGCCTAAACTTTGAGTGTTTTCACCAACCTTGCCTGTTCGGGAATACCCCATGTAATGTTCAACATAAGACAAACAAACTGCAACATATAATGAAAGTAATAGGCCAGTTAGAGAGGCAAGTAGAAGAAAATTTAGGTTATAGGGTAGGCCACCTCTCCTGCAGCAAGTGATGTCTCAGGGAACTGCCCCGGTCCTTCTGCACGTACTGTAGGTCTTTAGGGTCTCCCCGGTTAGGTGGTTAGGTGTGGGCTGTCCCTTACCAAATTGTATAACTTACCAATTTAGGTTTTAACTTGCTGTACGACACAACGCCCACTAGACAGTACCACAGTAGGACGTCTATTAGTTCTTCAAGACACGGGACATTCAGTTTATCTCCTCTGTCAAAGGTACCCTGTAACAAATAAACTGAGTATCGCAACGTTTAACGCCGGGGAGGCTCATTTAGGGGTCTGTGAAAAAGAGCATTTGGCGAATTGTTATTCTCTGAAGAAAGTATGACCCAGCTATCCTACTTGATGTTTAACAACGACTGCTTATGCAACTTAATCCAAGTTTGGCAGTTGACGATTCAACAAATAGCAGATTCTACGACAAACGACCCATTTACTTTTGCTTTGCTGCTTACCCTAAAACGTGAGAAAAGTAGTTCGTCAAGTGCTATGAAAACAAAGCAGATGATGATGTGATGTAAATAAGCAAAGTAATTAGTGTTGTAAATAAGTTGATGTAAATAAAAATATTTTAGATTAACCGTAACTCAAATTCTTAGTGTCTTAATATATTAGCGTCGTCTTGCTGGATGATGTAACTCTATGATCACCTTGGCGTGTATCGAGTTTACATTAAAACGGGTTTACATAATTAACACTTGGCCTAATACTAAAGATGTTGTCAAGTATGTTAAAACTTGTAAAATCATAAGGCAAATCATGGTCGTAAGCCCCAATGTCTGTAAGTGAGGAGCTTGTTAAGTACGATAGTTCATGGCCCATTGGTTCGTTCTAAACCAGATTTCAAATTTTTAGTAGTAGTTTCTGACTGGGTGAAGCTGGTTCCGTGCCAACATAGCTGCCCTAACACGGCTCTCATAATTAATTTTTTTGCACATCATACGTAGCATACCACGTTCTTTGGTATTAGACAATAGCAATTATTTTCGTGGAAATTTTACGGGCAAGTACATGTAAACAGTAGCAAATTTAGCCCAAATGCATTTCAGTTAGGTACCACAAGTTAAATACAGTGATAGAATTAATAAAGAATTAACTGAGTTGCTAGTTATGTATGTAAACACTAAACGTAGGAATCAGATGGTCTGAGGGCCTGATGGTCTTGAACGAATACAGATGGTGCTGCTAGTTGCAATAAGAAACAAGTTTCACGTCCAGCATGTTACTGCACGTTTTCGAGTTTGATTTCCCGGAAATGCCAATTCCTAAAGCTACTCCTGGTTGTGTAGGTTTGGGGAGTATAGCCGAGTTAAACACCATTGCACTTGTGACATGTGGTACAAAAATGTTAGCTCAAGACAGTTGGAGCGTGAGCATCGAACTAGTAAGCTAAATAAACTTACAACTAAAATAAAAAATTTAGAAAATGATGATTTAGTTTTAGTGTTAAGTTATCACAAATCACAGAAAAGTCGTTATTTAAGACGTAAAATGTTCCCGAAGTATGCAGGTAGATACAAAGTAGTGAAGGTAATAAACGACGTAACTTAAGAACTGGAAACGGGTGTGCGTTAGATAAATGTTATCATCTTTTCAACAACATTAAACCTTTAGTTGACGATGGCAGATGGGAAATAGATTCAGTAGAATACTAAAAATAATCTTATCAAACTCGTTGTTGTGTAGCAATGGTAGAGGTTTGAGAATTTATATGGTATTACGAAACAGTATCGAGTGTTGATAAAGTGCTTATGGCAGTCGTGACATCACATGCATGCGTTAATAATTTACGTAGTTCTCACTGGTGGCCTAAGTATACATTGTTGCACAAATATTAAAATTAATATTAGGCTATATAAACAGGTAATAATTTAAAACTTAGGCAGGCCTATTTTATAACATGAATTCGTTGCACTGCTGATAAGAAAACATTATACAGGGTGTCCCAAAAGTCAGGGTTCACCCAAGTGATATACCCGGGTGATATACCGGGTGTTCATGCTGATATAACGGGATTTTTATCTTTGTTCATCATAAGAAATGATCATAGTATACTATCAGCATGAACAAAGATTAAAAATCCCTGTTATATCAGCATGAACACCCAGTATATTACCCGGGTTTCTCACCTGGGTGACCACTGACTTTTGAGACACCCTGTAAAACTAGCCTAGCAGAAACTTGTGAGTGCAAGATTTATGGTGTATGGTAACGACCTTTTTTTAAAGAAAATTGGCCTATAATTTGCTTATCTGATTCAAATTCATTCGAGCTCAGAAGTCTTTTTCTTTCTGTTTTATTTATTTTTAGTTTCAATCAATTCCGAAATACTCATCTTTTGGAATTTCAGAACTGGATATTGATGATGTAACTAAAATATATAAAACGTAATTAGTCACTTTTTTTTAAAGGGAAGTACCTTCTTTAATTTTAAGTTTGCCTGTTGTACTAGGTGACTCACTTTGTGAATTAAGCACCCGGCGTGCTGGTGGTGATCTAAAAATTATAGTATGGATACTTTGTCCTTGTCACTCCATGGTCGTTGAGAATCACTGCCAGCACTGCCAACTTGGGATTGTTCCAAATTTGACACTAATGTTTGTAAGAAGGATCAGATCGTTGACAGTTAGCGTTTCTCACCACTCCATAAAAACTTGAATGAATGCTGGAGTTGAACGTTTCATAAGCATCTTCTTTCATTTTGCGTGGGTCGTTAAAAAGTTCCATGGTGCATCAATCACAGTGTGAGTTGGCAATGACAACGTTTGGTTTGATGCAGTTTGTGCCGAGGCCGTGACATCTTCTTGTACGAATTTTCTTAGCGAATTCCCTACGTGCTTTTGCATTGTGATAGCGCAATAGGAATTGACAAATTCGAATGTAGAAATTCTGCAACGTACTGAATGTGCAACGTGATACTGTTTGAGTCATTGGTCAAGAGTTACAAACGTGGTTAATCAGCCTAGATAGTAGCACTGTAACTTTATTCAACTCAAGGAGAGTGGAGGAGGGGGGGAGTGGAGGAGCGTTAAGGCTTTATTCAGCTTAAGGCTGGATTTAAGTAAAATTCTAGCTTCTGCCATAAACCAAAGCCATTCTGTTCTTCTTTAACCTATTAAAAGAGAATTTTGTCCTGCATGGTACAGAATTGTTGTATTTTCGTTGCGTCTTGATTTTGTGGTCCTTCTTTAGCAAGAAATAATGATTTCTTACAGGGAAACTTTTTAAATGGTATTGCAAATATTTTAATACATACTTATTTGCTTTCATTTGCGAAGGAAGCTATAGATTATTATGATGAGAGTTTTTCTAAGTCGCTAGAATTACTTTTTAACTTAACACTAAACGAATCTATTATTTTATGTGGTACGTACAGGTTTCATGGGAAAGAAGTCACCTTTAGACATTAAAATATGCCCAGTTGTTTATTGAATATGTATTACCGACAAAAATATGTAAAGACCTGTGAGTTCTAAACTCCGGTAAATAAGTTGCATATAAAATTCTAGCACCTACTCAGCAGCAGCAAAATACAAACATTGAAGTTGTTAAGGTTAAGTTGCCGATTTTGGCTATAGTCTATTTTAGAATCGAAATTATGTTCTGCATTAAAATGCAAAATTCGAGACGAATTTTTTTAAGGGGGGAGGAATCACGATAGGATATTTATTGTGATGTCATATAAATAAGAATTAGCCCCCCCCCCCCGTTAATTAACTGTGATTATAATCCGTAAGCCACTTGCTATACGCACTTATGCTACTGCAGAGAGGTCAGTTTATATTGTTATACCATATTATATATGTCATGCTAGCTTTAAGACATGGTAATTACACTTCTATTATAACTGTGTAATGTAGTTTGATGAGCTAAGTACGTAATATTTGAGGACGGCTCTAGGATTCGTACAGCCTACGCAGGGTGGATATAGTAAGGCAAGCACAGACATCCTCATGCGGACTGTTTATTTCTACTAGGGGAATACAATGGTGGGAGACCTGGGATTGAGCCATGGTCTTTAATTTGGTCTTTCATAGGGTCCAAACACACGATATTTCAAGCTATAACTTTGACAACCTAGGATCTAAGGAAAATAACATATTTGTCTTCTTAAGGCAAAGCAGGAATTGTAGCAAAGCCAAATCACAATTTGGTGTGAGCTATTAATCAGATCATAGCCACATTATTCAAGGGGAAAACTGGTATTTTTCATCGGGCTAGTAGTAAAATATGTTTACTCTTCCAAGAGCAGAGAATAACAACAAGACCTGACAACAATGGTCAACCAAGAGAAAACGAAAAGCAGCAAGGGAAAATAGAAATTAAAAGTAAACGTTGGAAAAAACAAATCAGAACTAAATAAGTATAGGGGAGTGGCTGCTTCAAGGCCAATGCACCATCTCCCTGACAATATTCACTTGTAGTATCCATCATGTTGTATTATTATGGTTCAGTGGTGTTGATATCAATCTGTATGTAAGAGGAGACATTGTTGCGTGCTTGTGAGGGTGAGTAACTGTGGCGCCATCTCTATTGTTGGCTTCTCTAAAAACGTATTGGTACTAAAGCTGCTTCCCAAGCTCTGAGCAGCCAGTTCACTTCTGGTGAAAGTTCACAAAATTATGTAAATACTGAATTAATGAACATTGAACAAACCTACATGTATGATACATTGAAAAAATTATTTCAGTGAAGAACATAAAGTAAAAATTAATAAAACGGTAAGACATGATAACAACTGACTAGTAGAACCTAGGTGGAGAAACTCTTATGGAAAAAGAGGAATGAATTATCAAATTCCTTTTTATTAACAAACTTACAGTAAGACTACAAAACATTAAACGTTAGAGTAATGGAAAGAGAAATAAACAATGGGTTAACCAGATAACAAGATCATTATGACAGATATCGCCAAAAAATTCAAATAATATTTTGTAACTAAAATTAAATACATATTGTAGTATAATTAACATGAACTACTTGCTTGCACACATAATTCTAATTAGACTTTGTGCCTGTATTTTCATCATCATCATGTACAATGAATAAAGCAATTTATTATTATTAGTATTTGATCAAACAACATAAAAACAACATAAAATACGAATTTTGGTGCTATATAACATTAATATATTTTTAATAAAACATTATTAATATAACATTGCTAATATTATTTATAATTCTATATAGTGTAGCTATGATTAATTAATGTATTTAGGTTTAGTTAATGGGGCACCTTAGCACTCGCGATTGTCGCCAGGAGGAGTCGTGTTCTACTGGTCCTTGACTGTCTTCTCGCGTGGAAGCAATGGCTGGCGTTCAGTACCAACCAAGACGGATCGAGCAGCTGAAGCCCAATTTATCGCGACATGGAGCTTCGACACATGGGAAAAAAACTAGATTTGATAGACGAGGTTGAAAGTTACTTCATTCTGAATATTAAGTGTAAAATATGCAGGGTGGCTACTAAATAAACAGTGTCGTTAGGTCAGGAAGTAGCTTTTGGGGAAAAGTTTGTAGCTAGTCGCAATATTCCACGTAAGCTCCTAAATACAAAATACGAGTTAAAATTTTTGTTTAGAATTCTGTCCCATCCT
>JAHWFP010071155.1:30491-46491 GCA_023313725.1 Lithobius niger
TTTATAGGACTTTTTCTTCTTATCTTTGATCACACAGCGGACCCTCAAAATATTTGACACCAATTTCCGAACACCCTGTATATCTTCAGTTAGCCTATAAAATGTGTCTATAGGAAATAATAGACGAAATTTACCTTCTATCACGTAGTATTTTTAGTCGGCTGGCCGAATTTTAAGTTTTCGTTTAAGTTTTCGTTCAAGGTTATTGAATTTTCAACTGGCATAGGTTCTACTTTTAATATTAGAAAGCTTTCAGTTTTGGACATGGACACGATCAAAATTATTTTTGTAAATTTGAATTCTAGATCGTGGTCGAGTAAAGTTGAAATCGTCTCGAATTTTTCATGATTTTTGTACATAACCTTGTTCACATCATCAGACGACTTTTAAATTAATTTTTTAAGTCCCATCTGTACCATAGTCGGTCCAAATATGATGGACCATGCATCATTACCGAGGTCTGTAGTCCTTGACGTATCGCCTGCACAGTTTGCACCATCAGGTTAAGGATATTAGAGGTATGGTACCCATCAGCAGGGGAATTTACGATATGACAGGGACAAACCCACACCCACGGAAGTGACGTCATAGGTCACGTGACCAGAAGTGACGTCATACAAGATGGCGCGCCCATGCGCACCAGAAGTCCAAGATGGCGGCACCCATGCAAACCGTAAGTGGCCCCTTTTCGTCAATCAGGAGGAGGGGGGAAAAAGCGCTTTTTGAGTCCTTTTGGTACCGGAAGTGCAGCTATTTTCCAAGATGGCGGCATCCATGCAAAGCGGAAGTTTCCAAGATGGCGGCACCCTCCCATACCGGAAGTGACGTTACATCCAAGATGGCGGCACCCATGCAAAACAGACGTTTCCAAGATGGCGGCGGCCCCCAGCGCAGGTTTCATCAATCTGGAGGGAAAGTGCAATTTGCTGGCTTTTTTTCCGTTTTCATCGATCTGGAGGAGGGGGGTAAAGCGCAATTTGCTGCCTTTCCCGTTTTTTGCCAATATGGAGGAGGGTGGGAAAAGTCATGCACCCTCAAAAAAAAAATTGCTTTCAGCACGTGGGTCTTCGTCGATCTGGAGGAGGGGAGGGGGTGTCGTGCAAATTGCTTTTTGAGCTTTCGCATACCTTTAACTTTAAAACTTTAAAATACACTCGAACTATTCATAATGTGATAATGACGAGTTAGCAACATTTTGGGGGTTTCCAAAACTGGAGAGAGGGAGGTTGTGCAAGTACTCAAAAAGTATTCTCATTGTGAGAATGACTAATTAACAATATTCGAGGGTCTCAGGAGTGTAAAAGCATTATGAGTTTTCATATTGTGAGAGTGCTTTACAGCGCGTGACGAATTAGCGTCATTAGAGGGTCCTCAAATCGGATACCCTAAAAGTTACTTTTATGAATTTTCGCGTATTGAGCTTGATATAAGTACCGGTTTCCAAGCCACCACGAAGGTAGGTACACGGCTCGTTTTTGGATTTTACATGCAGTACTAGGCCTAGTCCACTAGAGCTCTACTAGGCCTAGTCCACATGGGCAGGTTTTTTTTTATTTACTTGGTTTCTCTTCCTGAGAAGACCTAGCTCCACAAGGTGTTCAAGCTCATTAAATTCCTCTCTGCGTTCGTCTTTTCATCAATCTTTCTTTCTTTTCGTCCTCCGTCTCGTTTTGTAGACATTTCCTTTTAGCTGCAGTTTTTTTTTGCTAATCTGTCTTTTCTTTGTGCCTCGGTTTCTTCAGCTCGAGCTTTGCTCATAGAAGCAGCTTTTTTCTTCAATCTCTCTTTTCTCTGAGCTTCAGTTTCTCCAGCTCGAGCTTTGCTCATAGAAGCAGGAACTTTCTTCCATCTCTTTTCCCTGCTCTTCAGCTTCTCTGGCTCGAGCTTCGCTCTTATGAGCGGCATCTTTCTCCAATCTCTCTTTTTTCAGCTCCGGGCATAGCGAGGCCAATCTTTCCCGTTCCGACTCTCTTTTTGCCATTTTGCGCTTCTCATCCCACGCGGAAGGATCCGCCAATCTCCTACGCCGGTTCTCCAATAAAGAGAGTCTGCGAGCCGCTTTCTCTTTCTCTTCCAACCTTTTCTCCTCGTTCACGTTTTCCTCTTCCTGCATTTTGATCGCTAAACTCTCCTTTTCCTCTCCCTCCTCGTCGTTCACGCCCGAGTCATAGCGCCGATAGCTAGAGTGTCTTCGCCATTTTCCAAGATGAACCTCTTGTCGTCATACGGGGAGAGGAGGGATTTAGAAACTCGCACCGTACTCATTTTCGCCGAAGTACCTTTTTACGCCGGTGCCGTCGATTTTTAGGCGGATTTGTAATCGTCGAAGGACAGTTGCTTCTTGACGAACGATCTCTGGATTCCTTTGGCCTTTTTAACGGTCTCTTTTTTCTAGGTTTTGATCGCGTACATCTTCCCTCGCAGTTCGATGAACTCTTGGATGGGCATGCCGCCCATCTCGTCTTTCATCCTTCCCAGGACCTGCTTGTTCGACTCTGAGAAAAGGGGGTGGTCTGGGGGGTAGTTGCTCATACGAAATGTTCTCGGTTCTGGAGCATGTCCTGGAACACATCGTCAGTTTCGATACGGTAGCAAAGGTTGTCAGTGTCGGTGAAGAGGAGTTTAGCTCGGTGTCCGTACTTTGGCCGAATAAACTCGTAATGGAACTCGTACATCGCGAGTTTAGACAATTCCAAAATAGAGAATCCCGAGTAAGTGGGGATATCGCACCAAACGCTTAGAGTGCGCTGGTTGATCTGTATTAGATTTTCGTTCAAGATCTTGAAGGAGTCGGTGTGGGGTTGGGACGTGTATTTCGACGCCCTCTTATCGTCGGTGTATAACTTGATGTCGAGCCAATTTTGTTTGTTCTCCAAGGTCTCGCACAAAACCGAGTTAGTCAAGTGTTTAAAAGTAGTCCTTCTCAACGGAGCTGATGCTTGCATCTTAGCGGTGTTGAAGTCGATGTACTCCTTCATCCATGGTTTCTGGGTTGAAGGCGAGGACTCTTCGGATGCGGCGGAGAACTAACCCGTGCCGGCGGTAAAATTTCAGTTTTCCTGTTGTGGACGACGTACTTCTTCTTGTGCATAAATTCGGAACGAGCTTGGTGTTGCCGGAAGATTTAATAGTGTGTTTCAAGTCTTTGGCCAAATCTTTCGAATAAGGGGACAAGAATTCCTTCCTAATGTCGATCCTAATGGGCGATGGTGTAATCGTTGTGCTTGTCGTGAAGTTCTCTGAGATACTCGAGATCCACTTTCAGGATGTATCCGACATCCGCGTTGTCCGGCACGGTGTCTGCGTCGAAGGTACTGATTTCTTCCCTCGTCAGGTAACGGAAACTGTCGTAAGGTAGATGGGCGCACATGATGAAGCCGTAAAGGTTGTTCATGTCCTCCATGTATGTAAGGTGGAGGGTTCGCGAGGGCCGGTAGGTACTTGTTGTTGGCTTTCGCGAACTTCTTTCCCACGAAGGAAATGCCGCCTCGAACGCCGGAAGTTATCAGGTTGTGCTTCCCGACATGAGTAAAGAGTTCCAACTTGGATTTCACCATTTTCAGCAGAGCCGCCCAGCTAAATCCTGGAGTGGAGTGGAGATGTTCCAAGGTTTAACCAGTTACGCAGTGATGTAGCATTGGACATTGATATTGCTTAAATACAATGACATTGGGTGACAGATGTTAACAATTGGTTGGGCAATTGATTAGCTGTTATATATAGGGTGGTCAACGCATTCGTGGGTTATCCACGAATGATGCCATACAGTGCTGTGACATTACATGAAGTGTGGCATTGTGGGTTAGGCATACTCCACAATGCCCTCTCTTGAAAAAAATTATATATTGCAATGCTGATTTTGAATGATCCAATTTAAACTGCATGATGCTTTTGGTGATGACATAGATTTGTTGGCTTAGATGACATCTTTGATGGGTATTGCCAGTTTTAGAATTTGATTTGTGGAATTGAAGTGTCATCTGTTTGGATGTTCCCCCATCGTTGTTATTGATGATTACTGCTGCCTTTATTGCTTCCAACAGTTCATTTGTAGAAGACGGAAACACAAAACACAAAATCTATTAAACATTTCAATATTCAATTTTAAAAAGGTGCAGTTGCTTACACACACATACAACAACTGACGTACATGTTGTCTTTGCCGCATTTCTGATAAAATTTCGACCATCTCGTTTCTATGCCCGTCGTGGCCGGCCAAAGCCGATTTATACAAAGCCTCTTTACCAAGTCGTTAGGATCGTTGTAATATTTGTAATCGACCCTGCTACTCACTTTTTTTAATCATGCACGTCCCTTGTTTCTTGAGGTCTTCCCAAATCGGTCCGATAATAGACCTGTACTTGACACTACGACTAGATTTAGGTTTACGAGTATTTGGGTCGTTGTTGTGATAAATAGCGTTAGTATTTTTTAACATGGCCACGTAAGCTGCTTTAACTTCCGGTGCGAGGGAAGTTTCTTTCAAATCTTTGAAAACTAGCAAATTCCAAAGCCCGCGTCTCCCTACGTATTGCTCCCCCTTGACCACTACGTCATTCTCAAAAATGTTAACCACTTTATTACCGAAAGTCAGCGCACCTTATATCCTCTCATACTGTAACCCGAAAACTGGGTCTGTATCCTTGGGATTTTCGAAAAATTTTATCATGAAATATTTATCAGTGTCTCCAATATTCTGACCAGGTAACAAACTATCAAGAGGCCTTAGAGTGACTATGTTAGGGAGTTCTGGTGGGGTAGAAATGCACCTTGCTTGCGCCGCGGAATATGTAGGGGTGAGTTTAGGACCAGTGCTTGTAGTTGCGTATTCTGTTTTGGACTCGGGAGGAATTAGCATTATAGGAGCTTGAGCAGCTGGAGTTGACTATTCGGCCTGACTGAAATCGAGAGGGGTTGACAATGTCTTCTCACTAGGAGTAATAGCTTGGGAAGGGGACGGTGATAAGCCCTGCAATGATTCGTATTCATCCTTGTCACTTTCTTCCTCTTTGAAAGCTTTAATCGGCGAAGTTTGCGTGGCTAGAGTGTTTTTAATCGACGTAGTTTGCGTGGCTGAACTGAGGACCGGTCTCAGTTTCAGGGTGGTTACTACCGGTTTAAAAAATTCTTGTAGTGATTCTTCTTGATCTCTCTCCCCAAACGTTGATTTAAAAACTTTTTTGTTAAACGCCTTTTGAGTTTTGCGATTTCTCGTTTTGTCTCCATTCTTTTGTTTAATAGGTAAAAACGAACATTTATATCTGCCCTCATTTAACGTTTTGTTTATTGATAAACGCCCATAAGGCTTTTTCCAACAATTTTGACACAATGTTTTAAAGTCTGAAAATTCCATGTTGGGGCCAAATTTAACTTCAAATTTAACTCATCCACGGGGAAAAGGATTAATAAATTTGCATTGTCTCTGACCACTTGTTTTGGAATTCTCGTGAAGGACTGGCTGCAATAAAAAAACATCGGCGTTCGAATGACGCCCTTGAGCGTTCGATGTTTTTTTGTTTGTCCAAAAGGCAATCGTCAAAAAGAATCAGGTTTCGAAATTTTGGGTCCAGTTCTTCGGGTGGAACTAAATCTATTTGAGAACTGTGAAAAAAGGCGAGATCCCGTCCAATTTTTTCCACAATTTCGTCAAATATAGATTGCAAAGCCTTGTACTTTGATTGACATAAAGTTTTACTGTATATATATAACCGATCGCAGTCGAGCCATCTTTCATTACAGATGAAATTAAACAGCAAGTTAGTTTTGCCACAATTTGCAGGGCCTGTAATTAGACATCTGATATTCTACGGTAGAAATGGATGACTTTTAAGTTCTTTCTTAGGTGCAAAAAAGTCGTAGTTTTTAATTTCTATATCTTTTCCTATTTGCACATTTTTTTTAATGTTTATGGAGATACTAAACCCATAAAGTCTTCGTCTGAAAATTTGTCATTGGAAATGTCGGAATGAGCAACTCCAAAGTCTACGTTGCACCACAATTTCATGTTGCTGGGAGAATTGTCGGTGATGTACACCGCGGTAATTACGCCAGTGACTTCGGCCAAGTTTAAAGCATTGTAAGATGGCAAGTTAAATCAGGGTTTGTCGATAACATTTTTGTTAAGTTTCCCTTTAGTTTTGTGAATATTCTCGTACACCCAAGTTTTAAGGCAGAGCGGTTGTCTCCGTTACCTCTGTTCACCTTTTCGCAAAAATGGTAATAGGCGTAAGCTGTATGCATCGAATTGGGATAATTGAGCGTAGTCATGGATATGGGCTTTTGTTCGTCAAACTCGATCTCTAGTTTTTTACAGATGTACCGTTTAAGATTTTTCAACAGTTTTTGAGTTTCTGAGTTGCTGGGTGAAATCCAGCCTTTATATTTTGATTTTTCGTTCGAAATGGTATTTCCCAAACCCTTTAAATCTTTAACCTGTATGGAAGGAGACAAGGATAACTTTACACCGTTGTTAATCTTTGCACCATTCTCGTTCTTAACTTTCAGCAAGATTTTTTGCATGGGATTGGAAAGATTTGTTTGCCAGGATAGTTGAGACATTTTCAGGTTGTTATTTATTTTGATTTTCTTCCTTTTATTATAATATTGAAAATAAAAGCCTCATCGACGGCTTGGTGTATTTTGAAAAAATTCTCTTATTTAAAAAAAGATGTCAGTCAATAAGTTTGGACAAGCATTGAAAAGGACGAGGGGTGGAGTGGGTGAAGTGATGGGAGTCGGTCCGAGACGACAGCCGGGACTAGGATACGTTTTAACCCCCGAAAACAACTACGACATACAAAGCAAGCGTGTAACTAAAATAGGAACTGCTATCGAACCTAAAGAGGCAGTAAATTATTCTCAAATCGGTACTCTGGCAACGGACGTTCAAAAACTTAAAACCGACTTGCCTCCTGCCATTACTCTTCTCTCCGAAGAGTTGGCTTCCGCCATTTCTGGTATGGAAAAAAATACGTTGTACGTAATTGATGCTGACGGGAATTTCTACGCGAGGAAAAAGCAAATTAAGGACATAGCTTTCCCCCGGCACACTTCTGACGCGGCATCAAAGGTGTAAGTCGATAGGAATTGTTTATTACAAGACGATCAAAACGTATACTTCAACGCAACGCACAAGCCGATTAGAAATTTAAGCGAACCTACTTTACCGAACAATGCTGTTACTAAGGTATTTATTGACAGCAATTGCTTGTTACAAGATGAGCAGAAAGAATACTTTAATGCCACGAACAAACCGATTAGAAACCTACTTTACCTTGTGACGCTGCTACGAAGAAATTTGTGCATGAAAACAGTTTCATTCTAATCAGTTTCAGCATGAAAACACCTTTGGAAAAAACAGGCGATTGGTTCGTTAATTCTGGTCCTCTCACGAGCTTCGTGTGTACGACTTAAGGCTTAATTCATAAAGCAATTTTCTACGGCAGCGATCCGAGCGTTGCACTCATTGCTAAATGTAAAATAGGAACGAGAGCACTTTACATTACAAAACTAAAGGACGAACATTTGACAGCTACCGTTTTCGAAATTCCTTACGTAATAGAAAAAATTTGCCCATCGCGGTAAAAGCATTTGAAGAGTTTCACCCAGAAGACGTTTATTTCCAGTTAGAACTTTTCAATAGATGACTCGCCTCATCCTATCTAAATCAGCTGCGTAATTACGAGCCTTAGAGAAGGCACTTAGGAAAAATAAGCAAAAGCTGCCGCACCAAATCTGGTCAAAGTTTTGTACGCATTCATAATTATATTTTATTCCCGGTCCCAAGTAGTTTGCCACAGATCGTGGAGGAGCCATGTTGCCAAAACTATCGAAATAACAAGGTTCGCCAGAAATGGTAGAATAGGTTACCTAGTGACTTCTTTCTCCATCGTGGAAATCTTCCAAGTTTACGATTCCGTTTTCACCAGTAGGCCAAAGTTTTAGGGGAAGCGTGTCTTTACTAAAAGTACTAAAAGTTTTCTTAAGTAAAGACCTCTGCCACGGGGCAATGTTTTTTTTGCTTCTTTTTTTGCTTAATTTTTTTTTCTTCGAGCCGGAACCTTCCACTTGCTTGTGATGCCACACTAGTTCAGCTAGAATTTTTGTATCGTTTTGTGCTTTTTTTTTTACGGCAGATACCACCCCCGCTGTCCCTTCCGCCAACCCTCCAATCCCGGCTAAAATCGATCCTAGCAATGCCATACGGCAAAAAACCGCCTTTCATTTTTCGCGATTTTGTTTTGAGTGCCATATCTTTTTTATTATTATTATTGTTTAGTAAACAACTTCGACTTTGCCTCTATCCAACTTTAGATTCATTTTCCTGTCCCCAATGAGCAGAGCGTGACAGTAGTGTTAGCCGGCACGGCTGCTCTAAACTTCAGTTTGACTTGTACGTCCACGATTCCTGATTGAAGCTTCTCGGACTGTTTGGAACAATCCAACACCACGAGAGGATAGGCTTTCTTGAACTGAAGCAAGTCAAAAATCAAGTCGTTGGTATCGTAGCAAAGGTGCCTAAATTGCTGTGCCATTCTGTATAGACCAACGGTATTGTCCAGTGGCAAAATTAGTATTTAAATCGAGAAACGGATATCTTTCGGAATTTAGAGTCACATGAGCATCTTGTAGACTGCAGTGGTAAAATACACCAGGATTTTTGACTAACACCCCGGGGTGACTAACACTTTCTGCCAGGTGGCACTAGCATCGGTCGTGTACTGAATTTCGTTATTTTTTGGGGTGATGTTGTGGATGCTGTTGTACGTGTCTAAATTAAGCAGGACCAATTCGTAACTTTTTCAGAGTATAAATTGAGTGTTTAGATTAATTCTCAAATCAGAGTCTTTGTCGGAGAGAATAATTGAACAGGAATCCATGATATTGCTTTTTTTTAAAGTGGGAAGAAAAACAAATTCGAAATCTGGAAGGACCTGACTCCACGCTACTTTACACCATAATGACTTCGAAATTTTTAACCAAGGTTATTTTATGCACCAAAATAGTATACCCGATCCTAGGGGGTGCTAAATAGTATACCTGGTCCTAGGGGTGCTAAATAGTAAACCCGATCCTAAGGGGTGCTAAATAGTATACTCGGTCATAGGGGTGCTAAATAGTACACCGGTATGACGTCACTTCCGGTATGGATCGGGTGCCGCCATTTTGGAAAATAGTGGCACTTTCGCTTTGCAAGGGCGCCGCCATCTTGGCTGTAACGTCACTTCCGGTATGGGAGGGCACCGCCATCTTGGAAACTTCCGCTTTGCATAGGCACCGCCATCTTGGAAAATAGCTGCACTTCCGGTACCAAAAGGACTATAAAAGCACTTTCCCCCTCCTCCAGATTGACGAAAAGGGGCCACTTCCGGTTCGCAAGGGCGCCGCCATCTTGGATGACGTCACTTCCGGTCACGTGACATATGACGTCACTTCCGGGGGGTGTGGGTTTGTCCTTGCCATATCGTAAGTTCCCCCTACTCCCATCATATTGTTTCCCAATTTAAACTGTATAGCAATTAATATAAAAGGAAGCGATAAAAGCCAACAAATTAACTGAGCAAAAAAACGGCTTGCCGTTTAGGAAAAAAAACATTAGAGCTTGTATCCCCATACTCACAGCCGTGAAGGTCCACGAATAAAAACGGATTAGAGTTCACTCAAACGCAACGAACTATAATTTGAACTCCAATACCAGGGAACAAGGACTGTTTTTGATCAATGGTTATGTTAGAAAGAAAGCCCAGTTTATAATAATAATAATAATAATAATAATAATAATAATAATAATAATTTATTGCAAATAATAGCAAATGGTCTGAGAAGGGTAATAATATTGCCGCTTATACTCAGCCAGCCAATAAAAATACAAAATCGCCGGCTGCGAGGCCAGAGTCAATACATAAACAAACAAACAAAAAACAAAAGAACAAACTAATAATAATAATAATAGTAATATTAATAAGAAGAATTTTTAGGTGTAAGCCCACCGTAGATACTCGTTCAGGTGCACACCTCTCAGCCTGTTCTTAAAGCTTGAAAGTGTTGGGGACGTAACCACCTCTTTAGGGAGACCATTCCAAATCTTAACCACACGATTGGAGAAAAAAAATTTTCGACAATCGCGCTTGAATGGTAAAACAACCAATTTAAAAGGATGTCCTCTCGTTCTCATATCATGTCTAAGGGTAAAAAATTTGCCAGACTCCACATTGCACATCCCATGAAGCAGAGCATAGGTCAAAGCCAAGTCGCATCTAAGCCTGCGCAACTCAAGCGAGTCAGCGTTTAGAATTTTTAAACGCTCGCAATAAGGCTTATGCTCCAAGCCAGGCAAATACTTGGTAAAGCGTCGCTGCACCGACTCGACGTGATCAACATCTTTAATCAAATGTGGCGACCAAACCGGGCTTGCATATTCTACAATTGGTCTTACAAACATGCAAAATGCCCAAAAAAGCACTCTACGGTTCTTAGAGAGAAATGCCCGTCTGATCATAGCGGATCTTTGTCTTGCAACCCTGACAATATGATCGCAGTGGGTGGAGCTTTTTAAGTCGCTCGAGAACCAGACTCCCAGATCCTTTGTGACCCTCAGATGTTCTAGAGGATCACCATACAATACATAATCGAAAAGTCTATTCTTCGAACCAATTGATAAAATTTTACATTTAGAAGTGGCGACAGTTAACTGCCACTCAGTAGACCATGTCTCCAAGAAGCCTAAGGCTGTTACAAGTTCGTCGTGATCAGACGGCCCAGCAATTATACGATATAATTTTAGATCATCAGCAAATTTCGGCATTTTAACATTGACAAATTTCGATTTCAAATCATTGATATATAATAAAAAGAGCAGTGGTCCCAGTATAGAACCCTGAGGCACCCCACTGGTCACCTTTGTATCTCGACATAATGCAGAGCCGATACAAACTTGCTGTAATCTGTCACATAAGAAATTTGAGATCCATTGCAGGACCTTACCTCCTACTCCGTAGCCAGTCAACTTTAAACACAACTTAACATGAGAAACTGAATCGAATGCCTTTGCAAAATCAATCATGATGGTGTCAATAGGTGCACCAGTCTTCAATCCCAGTGTCCAATCATCCAAGCATTGTAACAGCTGGAGGGTCGTAGACCGGCCAGCAGTAAAGCCAAACTGGTCATTATCTAGTAAATTGTGTTCTTTTAGATAATTTGTAAGTTGGTTACAAATTATGCGTTCTAAAATTTTACAAGGTATACATGTTAGAGAGATTGGTCTGTAATTTAATGGGTCTGCTGTATTACCCTTTTTATAAATAGGTGTGATACGAGCCTTTTTCCAACAAACCGGAAGTTTGCCAGAACTAATTGATGCCTCAAGAATTCTGAAGAGGGGAAAACACAATTCGTGTGCAAACTTTTTAAAAAACATCGCTGAAAAGCCGTCCGGGCCAACTGCACGGCTGTTTTTAAAGGAAGCAAGAACCTCAATAATGGTTTGAGAAGAGAAAGTAACAGTGTCAAATTTGTAATCCGTCTGAGATGGAAACGGTGGCAAAACATTATTATCGGTTGTAAAGTTTCTGGAGAAGATTTCGTTTAGGATGTTAGCTTTATCTAAATTGTTTGTAAGCAGCCCTTCATCAGGATGAAGTGGTGGCAGGCTTCGTGACACACCAGTTTTTTGTTTAATCAGTTTAAACAAACCAGAAGGATTACCCTCAGATATTATCAGTTATATATATATATATATATATATATTATCAGATACCCTCAGTTTATGTTTGAAAAGTTTAATGTTTCGGTGTTTTTTGGGCGTGCACGCATAATTTATGTATTATACAGACCTTTTTTAAATATTTTTCTGTGTTTGTTGTTTCATATTAAATCTGTTTCGTGTGAGTGGGTATATGTGTATTTTTAGTGCATCTATAATTTGTGAAACAAGCAGACTCCTAGGCATTTTTTTGCCTGTGTGTGTGTGTTTGAAGTTCGTTTGAAGTGGTATTTATAGTTCGTTTGAGTAATTACGTGTTCATTTTGTGTATGCATTTTTATCTTTCAATTTTGTAGCGTTTTACTGTTTACGGCGTTATTTTGTGTGTTTGTGGGTTTACGTTTTGCGAATTATAGTTCAAATTATAGTTCGTTGCGTTCGAGTGAACTCTAATCCGTTTTTATTCGTGCACCTTCACGGCTGTGAGTATGGGGATACGAGCTCTAATGTTTTTTTTCTAAACGGCGAAGCCGATTTTTGCTCAGTTAATAGGTTGGCTCTTTTCGCTTCCTTTTTATATTAATTGCTACGGTGTAGTCTATCATGTGTCCACTGTCCACCGATTTTTGTTTTCGAAAAAACGGAACATTCGAAATGCATACCTATGTTCAGGTTACGCCCAAGGTTTGTCCCATGATTATTATTTGATCGCACATTAGCGTGTGTCTAGATTTACCGTGCGTCATCTGGATGAGTTGTTGATTCTGGATTGTTGCAGTATCATGGCAAACAATTACGGAAACAATTCAACTGGCTTCTCGAAGCCCGCATTGAAAAGGTAAATAAGTCACTCAGTCATGTCGGCCGCCCAATTTTGAGGCCTCAGAATTTAAGACTTCGCACGCGACGGTTTAAAACTTGAAGATTTAAGGCAATATCAAAACCATTTAATTTTGGTTCTCCACAACAAGCTAGCTAACTCAAACAACGACAATGTTAGTTTCCCGGCACCCAACCATCGTTGCATTTTGTTCGAGTGAACTATAATCCGATATTGTGCGCCTCGCCTATTGTTACCCCATTCTTACATGTTGCTGCATTGTAACATTTTGACATCGTTAGCCGCCTCCGCCTCCTCCTCCTGTCCAATTTTCTGAAATTCTCGTGCGCAAACGAACTCTAATAAGCACGGCCTAATAAAAAAAAAAGTGAATGACAGATTCTAAACAGGAGAAATGGCTACCTACAAAGAAGCTATTACGTAACTGGACTACAAACTGCTCATTAAAAGCATGATTTTGTGGCTACGTCATCATTTTTGTAGAAAACACATCTCACTGTACTACCATCTTAACACAATAATGCGTATTGTAGATACGTTGTCGGATTGTTAAATCATTTAAAATATCACATGAGATAAGTAATTATTTTTGTTTAATGACGGTGGTGACGTCACGCTAACACCTGCCCATGCTAAAAGTGTAGTCGTTATATACCGTTAATCTGAAAACCCACACACGTCACCGTGGGTTAATTTTGATAACCCACACTAATTTGATAACCTAACACTTGTTCGGGGTCTACACAACCCTTGCACAACCATGTGACATACAATGACTGACTTTGCAAAACTACCGTACACAACACAAATTCAACCATAGACAGACACATTTGCAACCTGCGACATTTTTCGTACTAACACGAAAAAAAAACCTCGCGTACTATGCTATGCTCCCACCCATGGAGGAATGGCCCAACCCGGCAACCTTTTGTCCCGACGATACGAAAACTAGGCTACTGACACTTTGAAATACACCTAAAAATGTACGAGACTCACAAACGAATAGTGCATTTTATCTTATTTAAACTAATAAAGTAGATAAAAAACACAGTTTTGCCTTAAAACACAAACATCGGTAATGGCACGTCTCTCCCCGTCGCTCCGTCTTCGTACACTGGAAGCTTCACACCCGGAAGCTTCCGTTCAGAAATTTACATAAGTCGCATATAGCAATTCTTAAATTCATGATTCACAAATAAAATTTACAAATAAAAATCTTTAATAACTTAAATAAATACGGTAAGTTAGCTTGACGTCACACTTTAGATTAAAAACATATATCCATGAACAAGACCCGGCAAAACAGAAATAATTGATCTTTTACTCGAAACGGCCAGTCCAAATATCTCAGGGTGGCAAAAACACACTCGTTAATCGCGCCCCTGCAATTTCGCCACCCATCGATATTTGGTCTGTCCGTTTCTCGCAGACGATCAATTATTTCCGTTTAATCGGGTCTTGTTCACGGATATGTATTACTTATTCATGTAAGGTGCGTGCGTATTTCCTAAATCGATTCAGCGGTGTAACTGTAAAAACTTTTTTGTATAATCTCTTAGTTTTTGTGTGTTTTAATGGGATATTCCATGTACTTAAATTCTTTCATTACAGTGTAATGCTTCAAACTTCTGCGATTTCATACAGGGTGTTAAAACTTCGCTCAATACTGCTATCTTACATACGTATTGGGGAAAGTGTCTTACACTGTCACAAGGTAAGTAACATCTCTTCTATTGCAACAGGTTTAGTACGAATGCTCAACATTTGTGCTTAGAATAGGGATTCAAACAACAGTTCAGATTAAAAAAAACTTTAAAGAGAAATCATTGATAACCAAAACTACGGCAGTTTATTACTGGAGTTCAAATACGCGCATTTGGAGATTAGCAAATAATAAAGATCCACAATGATAGAAATTAGATGAAAAACCAAAATGATGTATCTGACGAAGAGGGAGTGTAAATGTTAAGAGGGATTAAGAAATGGGAAGTCAATTGGGCCAGAAATAGATTTTGTATATATTTATTGCTGAAACCTGGTCAGGAGTATCGTAAGCCTATCATTGACTTTCACACGCTTTGTCTGTCCCTCGGTCGGTCTGTCTGTTTGTATGTATGTTTAGCTTTCTATTTGTATGTCCGTTGTGCGTCTGTCTGTTTGTTTGGGAAATTACTTTCAAAAAAGTTATCATATCGGGATCAAACTTCGTGCACATTATTTAGCCCAAAATGGGTGCAGGAACATGAATATCACTATGAATATCACAATATCACTATGCTAATTTGCTACCAGAGTCACTAGTGGGAAAAATTCAGGCATAGGACTTAGTTTGGGCTAACGTGTTAATCTAGTTTCAAAATACCTAGACACTATTACGGAAAAAAGTCAAGAATAAATAATTTGCGTATAATTTAGAAAGCATTTTTAGGCCACTAAACTAGATCAGTTTTACTTCACTAAAAACACAGTGAGTCAGTAAATAACGGCATGGCCAGCCATATTAATGCTGTTTGTCTTTCCGATTTGCGTGCATGAACATAACATGCATTGTCCTGAGCAATGGTGTAATTAAAATGGGAGACGGAAAGCCGAACACTCTCTTGTCCGATGCGCAAAAATAGGCATGATTTTTATCTTTCACTCGTGGTGCCTGACGCGTTCCAAATTTAACACGCCAATTGCATGATAATAATGAGTTGTCATCCTGCTTTTGCCTCTTTCGTTGTTGTAAAGTGGTCTCTAAAAGTCTTATTGTACCAGCGTTTTTATATGACATTGTTTACAAGTGTATGGAGTTTAAAAAAAAAATCATTGTTTAAAAGTGTGCTGATATGTTATCACCACACTTTTAAACAATGCCAGTAAGTTATCACTACACTTATTACCATACTTTTGCCGTTTTCATTGTTGTAAGTGTGCATTCTAATTCCCGTAACTTAGCCACTTCCAACAATGGTGAGCAGTTGCAACAAAGGTGGGTGACTTATACCGCACACATATACTGCACACGTAAACCGCACACTTTTGTTGATGTGCCAAGATAAGTAATGGTTATAGCATGGATTTTGCAACAATGGGCCGGTATAAGTGATTTAATGCACACTTTTGGTGAAGCGACGTACGAGGAGCTGTGGAATCGTCCGAGGGGGCGAAGCCAAAGAGGATGTTGCACAGCTCCGAGGACGTCGCTTCACCATAGGTGTGCATTAAATCACTTATACCGGCCCATTGTTGCAAAATCCATGTTATAACTGTTTTATTACCATACTGTACATCGCTTTGACAGGAGTTATTTAGTGATCCAACCAAAACCAAAATTGGTAGAAAAACCCTGCCAAGTTTCCAAAAACGATCGGCCTTTGAAGGTAGTGATATCATTCCACTAAGGAAAGGCCGCCAAGGTTAATCCTATTAGCGAAGTTAATCGCACCTACTAATAGTTCGAAAGTTAAATG
>JAHWFP010071158.1:0-16248 GCA_023313725.1 Lithobius niger
TACCAGGGGACCTTCGAGCGAACCAAGCCTCAGACTCTCAAAGCATGGCCAGCATCGGCTTCACCGCAGACTTCGCCAGCAGCCGGACAGGCAACCGAGGCAACTCTGTTAACACGTTTTCAGCTTCCCCAGCCAAAGATGCAGATACCTCGATCTGCCCCTGGTCTCCCCTCTTCACATCCGTGCATTAACGTACAAACAACGGACGCCAAACTCAAACACAATTCTCATCACGAGCAGAGAAAACCCATACACCTACCATCATCCACTCCTTCAACGCTGCAGTTCTACACCACACATGGGGACATTGCTGCAACGAACAGGCTCAGCTGATGAACACAATCTTCGGCTCTGCAAACATCTCATCGAAAAGGAAAAACGAGCCAAAACCCGACAGCTTGGTTCACAGTGGCAGAAACCAGCAATTTCAACACTTCAAGTGACCTTGGTGAAACTTCAGCAGGGACCAACGGACAATGGACATGAAAGGTCATCATAAGTGCGTATGACGATCAAAGCATCACTTGCGCTAACAACGGCATTAGAGTGACGGCACATGAATGGAGGGCAATCTTCTCGTCATGGGCATTCCACAACTTCATCCCACTTCCGGTAATCCTGACAGCAGCATCCTGTCAAAGATCTTCACTCTCTCACATCACATAACTTCTGAGTGATGACGAAAAAATCCAATGGACTACATCGTAACATCCAGAGCCCCATCGTAACATCCAGACGTTTCGTCCAAACCCCCTTAAGCACTCAGAAACAGAAGCAAGTCCACCTTCAAGACGGCAGCAAGACCCTCATCTTTAAACATACGACCTTTTTCAGGGCCACCACATTTGACTAAAATAATCCAATTCGACTGTCTTCATGTTTTCTCAATAAAGTGCGAAGTTGGTTAAACTTTTTGGGAAAGCAGTTCGTAACCCTAGGGTGCCTAACAAGGCGGTGCCCACCACCTAACTTTGACAAAGTCTACCGGTGAATGCAAAAGATCACAGATTATGAATGTTTTCCAGCTGCAACAAGAAATAGAATTTTACTGGCCTCGGGTTGGCCGGATAAAAATTGTTTCTTTTGCCTAGGAAAACATACATAACCTAACCTGCCCTACCTCCCCGCTTGAGTCACCCCCTTACGATATCGAGAGGAAAAATTGATGACCTGTACTTCAGCGGGAAAGCACTTTTTTTATAGAGAAAGGGATGCGTCCGTGCATTTCCAGTCAGGTAATGCAACTGGCGGCTACAGGCAACAGAAAACCTCCAGGGAAACGCAGTACTGCGAGAGTGAATGCAAATATTCACAGGTTATGATGTTTTCCTAGGCAAAGAAACAATTTTCAGCTGGCCGTCCCGAGGCCGGCAAAATTCTGTTTTTAATTTTTAGCTTCTCAATCCTTCATGAGATCAAAGGCGAACTGGTTACAGAACATATTCAGGATAATTTTAACATAAAAAGATGGTCTTATTCAAGTTTTGTTAAATCCAAGATGGCTGCCCAAAATGACGTCTCCTTTGTAACTTTCAAACTATTTACCTGATTGAACAAAGACTTATATGACACGTATCTAACGAGACGAGGCTATTTCATACTCTTTTTCAGAGTTTAAGTATATCTGTATTTTCAAGTTAAAGCTTAGTTTTGCACCAACCAGTTAGAATTATTGAACTTGAATCCATGACTTATCTTTTTTTTTCAATAATAATTATATACATTTTTAAGGGGTAGTTCACCCAATAGACTGCCACATACCTTCCCCATTTTTTCCCTGGGTTTGCATTCCCTGTGTGTTCTGATGTAATGGACCAGCCCAATCGTCTTTTTACCCTACTGTAGAGCAGAAACAGTTTTGGGGCACCAGTTTAGGCCAACATCTTGTTTTTTAAAAAATTCGAAGAGGGGCAATTTTTATGTATTTTTATGTCATTTCGCAGGTTCTGATGTCTTCCTAGGCAAAAGAAACAATTTTCAGCCGGCCGCCTCAAGGCCGACAAAATTCTGTTTTTGCTTTGTAGCTTCTGAATCCTTGATGAGATCGAACGCGAATTGGTTACAGAACACATTCAGAATAATTTTAACACGTCTCCTTTGTAACTTTCAAACTATTTACCCGATTGAACAAAGACTGGGGAGGGAAAATAGTAAGAATTAACGTTTCTTTAAAAAAGGTTTCTTTTCATGTTTTATGAAAATCCAAGATGGCGGCCCAACATGGCATCTCAAAATTGGTTTCTGCCTTGTTATTTCCGAACAATTTATTAAATTGAAGTAAAATGGTTGCAGATAACCGCCATTCTTACTTTTTTAGAAAATCCAGCATATGAAAAGCCAAAATAGCTACCAAAAAAGTTTTTTTGCTGGTTACTTCTAAGCTCTTTATGAGATTGAACACAAACCGATTACAAATAATGTTCCTAAGTTTAGAAACGTTCTCCAAGAAGGATCCTACTCGAATTTAGCATAAAAGCAACTCTTCTGACATAAGATCGTCGTTTATTATGCAATGGCCAAAGACTCAAATTCTAAATTTCAACTTTCAACATTTAAAAATTCAAAAACTCAATTCAATCTCTGTGGGTTTCTCATTTATCTAATTTACCTCATATATCATGTATTCCATTTTTCTCAAAATTTGCTCATTTATCTCAAACCTTGCTTACCTGTCACAAATCTCATTTATGTAGTATATCTGCAGCTTACAAGTCTCGTGTCCCATGTATCTGTTATCTATGTATTGTATCATCCGTATCTTAAATTAGCTCATCTTATTCATCTAGACATTGTGTAGTTGAATTGCCTCAAACTCATTTTGCTATTACCTCGACCAAATCGCATACAATCTATTAATCACTACTTGTGCTTTACTTTTTTATCTTCCTCACACACCTCATTTATCGATAATCTTCCTACATTTTCCTCAAATTACAATTAATTTAATTTCTTTCAATATGTTTAACTCAAAAAAATTTCCATCTCATTATAATTCCATTTCAGTAATAACATATGTATTAATACATCAACCGAAGGTATAAAAATAATAATCCAACATTGGACAATGATTCTACGCAAACTGAATACAGTATTTTATACACACACACCAAAAAGTTCTAAAAAAAACTTAATCTGCTATAGAAAAAAGTCGATGCAACTAACAAACATACATCTTTGAAGAAAATATTAAAGGAAAATCATGCGGTTCTTCATTCAAAAAAAATCTCTATTCAAGCAGGGAAATGTAAGATTAAAATTACAGCCTAAAACAATTCTCGAAGGTCGTACTTCTATTCTTCAAGCACTGAGTCGTGCTGTAATTTTAGAATGTTAATGTTTTAGAGTGTTAATTAATGGTCTTTCATTTCCCTGCTTACACAGACTTTTTGGAATGGGAAACATTTTTTACAAAGAAGCTTTTTTTGTTATTTGTTGATGAGTTAAGTTGAATTCTCTGTTCACCGTGACAGTGTAAAGTAGGCTACTTGAAAAATTTAAGTAAAACATGTAAATTACGTTAGTAATTTATCTGCATGCTGTCTATGCTTATTTGAAATTTGAGCAATCTTTTAAGCCGCCAGCGCACTGAGTGACTTTGCCGCGCGGCCAGGTTGCCGTAGCCAATGAGAATGCTTAGTGCTTGGTATTACATAATCGGTAAGTATTCTCATTGGCTGCAGCGACCAGGCCGTGCGGCCAAGTTGCTCAGTGCGCGGGCAGCTTTAAGCTGTTTCAACATGCAATTAAATTTGTTTGTTGTCTTTACATTTCATTTTTTGTCTGTATTCAGATCAGTGAAGACTACTGCGACAAAATGTGGTGCGCTAAAAAGGGTGACGATATGCACTGGACAGTAAGAGGAACATATGATGGAATGCCTTGTGCACTCAATAAGGTATGACACAAAATGAAATGATTACGCAATTATACAATCCAAATGGTCAATGGGTTCTAGAACGGTTACTCTTTCATATGGTAAAGAGAATTCGATTATGTTGTCGACTGAAAATATCTGTGTATAAGCTAGATGATAATTGGAAAGATGGGGACCCTATAACTAAATAATAAAACTTTTATAACTAAATTACTGCTGAGGTATCTTTTTGATGTTATGTACAAAAAAATATGGGGCACAGAGTGAAGAAAAGATGTAGGGTGCGAGAGGTAAGTCATAACCGTTCTGAGAGACTTGTGTTATTGACTTAAACAGTTGCTGCGCCAGTTTTAGTTAAGTTTTAGTTAGTTTTCAATAGCTATTAACAGTTTCAAGCATATTTCACAGTTATAAATTTTATACTGTCACTTGGAGGTTTGACACGCTCCCCGTCATGCCATGACACCAGAAGACGAGTATGGGACAATTTTGCTGGGTAATTCCAGTCGGAAATTCTTACGATTATTTACACGCTACAGTCATCACGAGCACGAGGCAACACTCAGGGGCTTGTCGTCCCATAGTCCCTCGCGTGCTCGCGTTGCATGAATACACTCTATACATATGATGAAAGTGGTGAAGCCAGCCAGAAGCCTTATCCTACAACAATTGCGCGTTATTAAATTTTACGCTTGCACGCTATTATCATCAATGGAACTCACACTGCACGTCTTTATTGATAACTTGTTTCACGATCGAAGTCATTATTATCTACTCAGACATTGTCCAGAGAGACCTCAGAAGCGTTTTAACATGGAGGTAAATACCCAGGCCTTTGCCGGCAGTAGACTGGAATAGCAAAAAGTGAAATGCTTCTCTGATCGCTCTGGACAACCTAGTGGTAAAGTAATGACTTAGACGTAAGAAATGTTAACAATAAATAAGTTCAGCGCGAGTTCCAGTGATCATAATAGAACAGTGACAGGACGTAGTATTTATTATTGTATGTAACTCTATGCTGGAGCCATAATGGGTTAGCTACAAGGGGCACTTCAGAGAGAAACAGAAGGGCGTCATACTGAAGCCGATACAGTGAAGAGTGATTTCTTAGACCTAAAAAGCGCGATTTTTGTTGTTGGAGAAAACAACGTTATTTTAAGCCTAAGAAATCTGCTCTTCCGTTGTTTTTCCCTCATTTTTATGTAGTGCACCTTGTAGTTATGCCCTCTAAAACCCATAGTGGTGCCAATATGGCGGCAAATGTCACTGCTGTATATGTGAATATAAAAAAAACCGTATTGTTCTTCGATAAGGCTTATGGCTGGTTTCGTCCCTTTCATTATATATATAGAGTGTATCCATGCGATGCACGCACGCGAAGGTGGGGGGGGGGGGGGGGGATTGAGACTTAATGCACGTCGACAGCTAGGTCATTAGCGCCAACCTCAGTCACAGTGCAGTGGTCCTGGTTGCCACTGCACCACATATTACAGAGATAGTAATCAAACCCCTAATCTAGATTTTATCATAGACCTGTACCTCCCGCAAAAATTGAAAAACTCTGGACAGGAGGACAGACTTCTCGCCCAATTGACGCGCCTTGTCTCGGAGAAGATGGAAACGACGACGAATACCACCAAGATGGCGACAATCAACAAGGAAGTGCCGGACCGTAAATGACTGTCGACACCAAAGACATTCAGGAGGGTCAACCCCCCCCCTCAAAAGGAAACAGTGAGTAATGGGGTGTGACCAATGCGCAAACGGGCCAACACCACCTCTTCACGGCGACTACAGTGACACGCCGTGTGCCATTCCTCAACAGTGCCTTTAATAGCCCGCAATTTATTACCGTCCTGTCTGTCCCATAAGGGTTGCGAAAAAGCGGCGAACGCGAAGAACGATGGGACGACAAAAACTGGGTAACACAGGGCCTTTCACTTTCTGCAAATGTAGAGGTTTTTAAAGCCAGTCTTAACCAGAGATCTCTTGTACATGAGACAGTCATGCTAACTGTTAGACTACTTTGCCCCATTCATACTATCACTATTCTATATTTGACACTCAGTCTTGCGAATTTGACGAATGTTTAAATGTAATTTAATTGGTTAAATGCCTTCTACAAAAGATTTCCTATATACCTCACACATTCTTTGTGAAGCGTTGCTGAATGGTTTCTGTATGGTCTGTTTGGTTAAAGGTGTATGGGACCAAAACGAACTGGCGCCCACTACACTGAGCTAACTAAACCCAAGTCCTTGATGTTAGTCTTTCCTGACGATAAATTACGTTAAACAATGGCCAGTCAGTGATCTGCTCCTCAGGCAATTTGGTTGGAATGTATGTACCATTGTGTTTTGTGGTAACGATGCAGCTTGAACTCGTAGTACTAATGCTGTTGTAATTTGGTTTGTAATATTTACTATTATACCAAGTATCCGTTGCTTATTACGTGAAATTATAAATTTATTTATTTTATTTATAATAGGACTCGTACAGTAAAAATTCAGATTTTAAAGTGGAAAATACAGAAAAACAATTGGTTTCTCAGTTGACTGTCATCGGACGTGGCATCGGAAGTTGCAGTTTACTAACCCTACTGTTAGCTAATTCCTGTAGTTGGGTATGTTAGTTAGCTTAGTTTTCATGTTATAGATGCATTATTGCTGGTTCTCCATACCACACTGGATGGCAGAAGCATAAGTATTTTTCTCTTGTTTATGTACTCAGTTCACTAAATTTTCGGCTATAATACCACAAGTGCTTCTATGATATCGATAATTGGTGTGTTTTAGCACGAAACTCCTTTCCAGATTTAATTTCCCGAGACTGAAGTTCGAGGGAAATTTGTTGGAAAGGAGTTGAGTACTAAAAAGCACAAGTTATAAATGTCATAGAAGCACGAGTTGGATTTGGTTTGAGGAATTTTTGTTTTATTTCCACAAAACGATTATCTGAAGGAATTTCGTTTTACGGTTTTTCGATTTCGATTAAGATTTCCGATTTCATTTTCGATTTACGAAGTAATTTTGTTTTATGTATAATGTTTACCTTGTATGTTTGCTTACGATGTTTAAGTCTTATTTGGCGTAACGATACTGTCCACCATCGCATTTCATCCAGCAACCTGTAATTTCGTTCGCATCGGCATTGGCATTTCGTATTAGGTTTAACCTCATTTTCATGTTGTGTTACATCAATCCTAACCGAGAAGCATCCTCGTGTTTCCGTACAAAACTGACGATTCACGAAAGTAATGTCATTGACTTACTGTAATACGGGCATAAATATTCCCGAATCCAGCCGAGAAGCAGCTTCAAGTTTCCATAAAAACCCGACGATTAACGAAGCTGATGTCATTTCCCTAATACGGGCATAAAACAAACAGCATCCTCTAAGTGAGATATACTGTCTATATCTGTGGTTTGTTTGTCAGCGCCCATTGAAAAAAGCTTCGATCTGTATACTTACTGAAGCAGAAGGTACGCTGTGGAGTTATCAGTGTAATTCGGTTTCGCCTTCGATTAGCCGGGGTCTTTTCAGTTGTAATAGCCCTTGAGCTTTTGTGGATAATACGGCTACTGTTTTCGCACGAAGCCTGTAACCTGACATTAAAACTAACGAATGCTAATTATTTTGCAATTATATCCCGAGCGCGTAACGTGAGGGGTGTAATTTCAAATTAATTAGCATGAGTTAGTTTTAGTCTGGTTACAGGCTGAGTGCTTCAACATTTTTAGCCGTATTATCCACAAAAGCTAGAGGGCTGTTTTACTGGAGTATATCCCAATTCAAAATAAATAATAACAAAAGGATTAAGCGCATTATTTGTGTTTATTCATATTTATAACGTAATACTACGTTTTATTTGCATACCCATCTTCCAGTTCATAAAATTATTTGTCTCCAACGAGAGGTTATAGGCGATGCTGCTGTCGGTGACCTTTTCCTGTTAAACGCGCCGCATCAATCGCTTGGTGCAAGTATGAGCTAGATGGTACTTCATATCGCTGTATGTTGTCAGATATTTCAATCGGTGATAGTGCCACTTTAATTTTAGGCTCAATTCTTATGACCTGTACTGTTATACAGTTGAATTGATGATATCACTGTAGATTGTTGGATGTTTTACATACTTTTTTCGAAATGTGAACGAATTTTTAATTTCTATTATTCCACAGGTTTGCCTTGACAGCAAATGTGTCAGTAAACCAGCCCCATCCCTTGACGAACAATGCCAACAGAGATTTGGAGATCAGTACAAGTCATCAAAAACTGAGGTAGGTTGTGTTGTTGACTTATATTAATATAGTCACACTAATGTGAATTATTCACACTTATGTTAATGTATTCATAAGTGGTGATCGTTTTAAAACAAAATACAATTCATGGTCTCAAATTATTCAGGATTGTTAAGTCGTATATCAAACATTAAATAAAGAAGAAGAAATTCAAATTAGGATGATATGTGAGTTAGCCATCAGTACGATATATAATAATAATAATAATAATAATAATAATAATAATAATAGTTTGCTGCTATAAAACAAGCAACAGGACAAGCAAGGACCTTTGGGGTCACTGACTGCCAGCCTAAAGGTAAAAATGTTTTTAAAAATCGAAGGAAGGAAGTTGGTGGGATTTGAGGAAGCCTGGTCAAGTAAGACATGATCTATAAAATGTCAGGCGACGAAGTTTAGTCTCTTTAAGGAAGCGAACAAGTGTAGCAATGTCTAAGTCGCGTCGGAAGGCAGAAACATTCGTGCTTGATATTGTCGTCTCCGGAAGGGAGTTCCATGCTGGAATCACCCTCACAGCAAAAATAAATCCGTCTACACTCAGTCCTGGCGAAAGGAACTGATAATTTCATAGAGTGGCCCCGGGTTGATATCACCGTAAAAAAATCAAACATTGGCATATTGGTCCTTATGACCACGGAGAATTTGGAAAGTAAGGACCAAGTCTGCCTTAAGTCTACGTATTTCAAGGGAGTCAAGACCCAATTTCTCAAGACGGACACAGTATGGTAGGTCTCTGAGACCAAGTAGACTTTTTGTAAAACGGTGTTGTTACGGATTCCACCAGGTCGATGTCCTTAAGCAAGGCTGGCGACCAAACTTGGCTTGCATTTTCAAGCACAGGGCGAACAAAGGCTTTAAAAGCCCAGGTCTTAGTCTGTGTGTTTCCAGAAGTAAAGCAACGGTTGACAATAGCAAGCCGTTTGAAAGCTGAAGCTGTTATTTTCCTGCAGTGAAGAGATGGCTTTAGATTTGCAGTGAACCAGATACCAAGGTCACGGACTTCTAATATGTTTGGTAGCAGCTAATCCGATAAAGAGTAAGAGTAAGCCTGATTTGTCTTACCGATATGGAAAGGCTGGCATTTAGGTTGTGAAATAGGTAATTGCCAAACAGCTGCCCAATTTAGAATGTTGCGTATTTCAGCAGAAAGGACTAGAGAGCCGTTAGGTTCAATAATTTTAGATCCAATCTTTAAATCATCGGCAAATTTAAAGCCGTTTTCACGGTGTAGGTTACAATTAAGATCATTAAGATAGATGATAAATAGCAGGGGACCAAGTACGGAACCCTGTGGCACACCGCTAATGATCTTTACCAGTGAAGAGAGTGCGTTGCCAACGAGAACCCGTTGTGATCTGTTTGTAATGAAGTCAGCGATCCAGAGTAAAAGTTCATTTCCGAAGCCATTGGCTTCAAGCTCCAACAGCAGTCTTCTGTGGACCACAGACTCGAATGACTTTTGGAAGTCAAAGTAGACGACAGCATAATTTATGCTGATATCAAGAACGCAGGTCCATAAGTCGAGCGCTGAGAGAAGCTGAAAGGTTGAAGAGCGACCAGGCCTGAATCCAAATTGGTCCTGGTTAATAAGATTATATTTCTCTAGATAGTCAAGCATGGCCAATCTAATAATGAATTCCATGAGTCTGCAGCAAACCAAGGTTAAAGCAATTGGGTGATAGTTTTTTTTCCACAAGAAGCGTCACTTTTTTTATGAATTGGTACCACAGTTGCTGAATGCCAGATCAAAGGTAGAATACCAGTACAGAAAGATTTTGTGAATATGACAGATAAAGGATAGCAAATCTCCTTCGTAATTTGTTTGTAAAAATAGATAGAAGAGCCGACAGGACCCACTCCATGGCTCAGTTTAAGTTTAGAAAGAGATTTTTTCACAGATGCAATGGAAAAACGTACAGTATTACAACCGAAATCCAAGGGGACAACATTGGACGATCGCCGCCAGCCGCCTTGAGGCTTAATGGCGCGTCGACAACTTGGTCACCTAGACGATGGTTACTTCATATTGGACGATGGTGGTATAACCAACTTATCGTCCTCGATTCCGTTTGAGGCAAAAATCTGGCTTAGGGTTTCTGCTTTCCTTACATCATCCACAATGAAATCATTACCTAACCTCAGTGGTGGTAGTGTCCTTGAGGAGCCAGTCTTCTGGTGATAAATTCGAAAAAGTGGAGACGTATTTCCCTCTGCTATGGTTTTGGATTCACGTTCGGAGAGCCATTTTGTGACTAAATCAGCGTATTCTCGCCGACAGTTGTTGCAATTCATTAGGGATATCATTGTTGGTGTCTTTTTGAGTAGCCTCCATAAGTTTAGCTTTTTTTCCCCCAAGTCAGAGATAGCACGGGGCATACAAGGAACAGTATATCTTCCAAGGGAACATAGGGTTCGACACATTTCTACTTGATGGTCAATAATTTTTATGAAACCCTCCTAAGCTTGATCAATTGTTTCACAGTGGTAAAAAAGATCGGCATTCCAACGAACATCCGCTAAGTATGATCGTAAAAGTGTGAAATAAATTCGTCCAGTGGCACGTATGTATGGACTCTGACTAAACGTACAATGTATCCGAAAGGCAACCATACAATGATCGCTTGTGTCCAGGTCGTCTCTCACTGAGACATCGTAAATCAACCTTTCATCCTGTGTGAAAATCAGATCCAAAACGTTATTCAGGCGCGTTGGTTCAGTAACATGCTGATGCAGCCCCAGGGTAGCAATTTTCTCCAGAAAGGTACGGCGGTGTATATATTTTGCGGAATGATCTCTTCAATCAACGGAAGAAAGATTGAAGTCCCCAAGAATAATGTTCGAGTAGGAAGATCTGAATGCCCTGTAAGACATAGAACTATAAACCCAAATATAAATAAAATAGTAAGTAAAGAGTAAATAAATAAAGGGCAAAGAGTAAGTAAATCATTAATTCAAGGTATACACAAACCAACATGTAAATGAAATATTTACTAAAGGGAAAGGATGGAAGGTACATAAGGTAAATAAAGATACGTAAGGATAAATAAGGTTACATTTGGTAAAAAAAATGGTACAGAAGGGTAAATAAGGATACACAAGGTAGCCTACACAAGGCTATGTGAATAAGGTTAATATTGGTAATTAAATAAAAAGGGATAAGTAAGTTACCTGTTGGTTTAAAATGGTAAATGATAGTGTACAAGGGTAAGTAAGCGTAAATAAGGGCACATAAGGATAAAAAGGGAAAATAAGAGTCAAACAAAATGTTACTTACCGCAAACCTGGAACCAAGGTTCCCCGTGAACTTTTTTTTATTTTATTTAGAACACACTTATGCAGACAAGTAGTCTGTAAACTAAAACATAAAAATTCGGGCATTTTTTATGTAGTGGAACCATTAAAGTCTGCAACGTTCGTCGCAAATCAACATAAGCAAATAGTATATTACATAGGAGTGAAAGAATTTGTGGTTATTTAAACTGAAGTTCATAATTTAAGAATATGGAAAATTATTCAAGAGACAATTGCCATAATACTGTCTAAGTGTCTAGGTATAAAATCACCTGCTGCAAACTTTTGGTCTAACGCCAAGCCGTCTGTGGTTCCTATGACGAAACTTAACAACGGCATATTGACACACTTCAAGCCTTGGTATTTTGGGGAGCAGCCCACTTTCCGAACCAACTGTTTTGCTAAAAGCCCGTTAATGCAGTAAAGCCCAACGCGGAGTGAGTAACTGGTGTAACGGTTACTGATCAAATAGAGAAAGGGTTGTAAATAGTTAGGTGTTAATGGATGCACTGTAAATGGAACTTTGTCGACTTAATGGAGCGGTCTCTGCTTTCTTTGGTATTTGGCTGTTCGGCCAAAAAGGGTCGGTCTTTGAAAGTAGTAATATCATTGAACCAGGGAAAGGCCGCTAAGGTATAACTAGCTACTTAGCTAGACAGTATCACGAAAACGTTATTGATGCATCTGTCTCTCTATGAATGGTGGACACTCATCCTTTAACTCCAAAATTTGAATTTCGGCCTCATTGGGATTTATCCTCAACATGACAAAGTATTAGCTTTCTTCTACTCGAGCCAATCATTAAACGAGACTTGCTGATACCAAATGCCGATCCCGATTACTGATACCAAATCCCGATAGCCAATCCCTGGTCCCAATTAACCGAAAACTATAATACTGAAGTATGTATAATACTGAAGTCAAAATACTTCTGAAAGCATTGCGTAAATAAAGCATAGGCATAAATGCACATAATTATTTTTTAAATATTGGTTTAAAATAATATTGTATATGTTAAAATCATTTTAAAACACAAAACCCCAAGAAAGTTAACATTTTGCCATGTAATTTCTAAACAATAAGAGACAGCTGGTTGGGGTTTGGACCATTGATAAGCTGGAGAAAAAAGCCATCGAAATGGTGCATTCAAACGTCAAAATCGGTCTACGAGAAATGATTGGTTTATTATCGATCTAACTGGGTTTCATCTACCGATCCGATTTACCGAAATTTGCAATTTCGGCAAAGATCGGGATCGGTAATCGAGATCGGCCAAGCCTTACAAAATATGCTTTTAGTTGCTTACAGTTAACAGATACATGTCTGCTAGTGAGGTCGCCTCTTTATCATCAACAATCAATCTAAACAATAGGATGCCGTTAACGATTAGAAACGGCCTCACTGTCTCGTTATTGTTTGGCTCTTGGCTATGGACCATTTTCTCACTCTGATGCTTCTTCAACTCCATGTCCGATTCCGAATTTTTTTTTTTTTTTTTACTAAACCTTGTCCAGACTCCCGTGGATAGTACTTGTGGTTTTTGCGTGGTTCGCGGTCTAAGATCACAGTTGGAATGTGATCATAGAGGAGCTACACTCCAATTGTTATTATTTCGTACGTTTCCAAATTATTGATAATGAATAACGATTATTAATATTATTATTATAAAAATTATTGTTATGTTTTTTTAGAACATTTGCAAAGAGGTTCGTTGTGTTGATAACACAGGGGAACAACAATCTCTGGGAAGACCACTAGCTGGAACTCCGTGCGGCAGTAGCAATGTGAGTACTCATTTTTGATTCCTCTAAAAATATTAGCTGAAAAATTTACTGAAACAATTCACATAGTTCATTTATTCTTCTAAGTTTCAAAATAGGCCTACAATTTAAACTATGTTTAAACTGCAGAGTAAAACTCACTGGCGTTCATTTGTTGATTATCTAAAAACGTACAGTTTATTTCAAAATCTATAGACAGATGCGTCGGGATAATACTATAGCTTAACAAGGACGAGAAAGTTATTTGAATGTAACAGGGCTGGATTAAGCCTCGTAGAGGCCTGGTACTTAAGATTTATTGTGGCCCTCTATCACCCTCCCCCTTCTGTCCCACAATGAAGAGTTTCCTTTTTTCAACAATAATTTTTTTTAACAGTATCATAAAAAAAAAATTAATTTAAAATAGGTACCTTATTTTAGTTTTGCTGCCATGAAGCACCCTTGAGGCCCCTATTCGGTCTGTGCCCCGGTGCTTGAGCACCCAAAGCACCCCCTCAATCCGGTTCTGGAATCTAATCATGTACTTTGAACACATTATTGCCAAGATGGTACCCAACAAATAATAACTGAAAATGTCATTTAATAAAATACTGCAACTTGAACTGTCTAAATTTTTTAATAACTTAATTTTTTTGGCGTATTCATTAATATTACGTCTGCGGTGCAACTTGTTGATAAAATTGTGAGAATATAGACGACTTTGATATTCCTTAGATTACTCAACATTACAATTTCGTAGTTACTTTGGTACATCAATAATTCAAGTCCTTGAGTACCAACAGGAATAGGGAATGGTCCTTTCTTTTGTTGTTTACAAATTGTTTCGACGCCTAGTGGCTTGGTTACGTAGGGACCGATCAAGTAAGATTTACTGAGACAGAGTTGACACTGAGTCACTGCGATTACTTTACGGTTCAGAAGAAGATTTCATAGAACAAGACTGCACTTTAAAACTAATTTTGTAAAATTTGTATAGTTGTGTAAATCAGAGTGAAAACCACGTATAGTCTACAATAATTCACCCATTTCTTCGTAAATTCATATCTATGCCTGGCATAGCAGAAACGTTTGCGGATATAAAGAAATTCCTGAGCTGTTTACATTTGAATCTTAACTTCTGAACTGCAAGAGCTGGGTACTTGTCCTTTAAACCAACGAAAAGCACGCACTAAAATGCTAAAACTACTCCATTACTGTTTGCTATTTTTCTCCCACAATGCCACAAGATTCGAGTGCTTAGGAACTTTGAAGTGCTCCCAGCCGAAGCCATAGGCCAGAAGGCGAGAGAGTCTATTTTTCTAGGTAATTCTGATCGGAAGTCCTACGATATTTTACATGTCACAATTGACATGAGCACAAAGAATCACAGAGTGGCTGAGGTTAGATTCGAGCTCCAGACCTCTGACGTATGAGACAGTCATGCTACCCTAGAACTCAAAGCCACTACCACCTTCAGCCACCACTGCCAAATATATTTCATAAGTCAGCTAGCAAGAAAAAAATTCGGATAGCAGTAAGATAGCCATCGGTAACATACACGATTTACGCTGAATTCAACAATCTGCTCTTTGATGCAATGCTGGGTGGTTCACGTGGTGTTACACACTAAAGATCAGTGAACAGTGGTTGTAATCAATAAAACACGAACAAACACGAATTTTTTGCACTTAGTTTGTTTTTCAAGCCAATCGCGGCCAAACGTAAGTTTGCTTGAATGCTTAACCCGCATAGTAGTTGCAGCCACAATGCCAAGCAATGCTGGCAGTAGCATTTGGTTTTGTATCACATTAAGCTAGAATACAGTAAAAAGCTAGCTATAGCTCTACCATACCACTGCAGTTCTCCATCAGCCATTAGTCTGATGTCTGATCAGTTTTTAGGCTTAAGCTTTGTCTAATATCTGTCAAATAATCTGAATCTCAGCCAGCCGAACCTAGCAGACACTTCGCTGAATCTTGTTGATAAACCGCCCGTCATTACAAAACAACCCCCGGGGCGACTAGGGTGGCTCTATGGTAACCGTAAGGCCTTCTTACTCCACACAGGTCCGAGCCGAGAGACTGGCTTAATTAACAGTACAAACTCAGTATTGGTTTATCTCTGACACCAAGTTGATGTGTTCCTATTTTGTACTTCAGTGTACGTATAAATTCTAACGTACGACTTTTTCTTTCTGCAGTTTTGCCTAAACGGGGAGTGTTACGCAATGTGAAACCAGCTAAAACCATCTCCATATGCACAGAAACAGTTGTTGCATCAGAAGAATTCCTTAGATTAAGAAATATTTGCATTTGTAAAGAAGTGGCAATAAATGCGATACTTTATTTAACTGTTATTCTGTTGTTACTTATATGTAAAGACATACGCAAACCTCTATACGTTGCAGGTTTTTTTTACTTCACAATTTATTACTATTGAAACTACAGTTTCACAATGATGTAATAGGGACAGTCTGAGTGGTTATATGCCATGACGTCATAGGTTGAATTAAATAAGCTTAGTTTGCGTATGCTTACCATGTTTGAGGAATTTGTAGGTTTGAAACAACACCTTCCCCCAAGCAGCAGATCCAGAAGGGTGCGGCAGTGGGCTGCTGCATCCCAGTTGTATTAAAGAATATTTGGTAATTGTCGAACTTCCTCTTTTGTAATTTTTTTAACGATAACGAAAAAAGTCTAATGTGAAATGTGCGACTCTTTTCATTATTTACAAAGTGCTCGTTTTTAATATGGGCCCCAAAATACATTTTGGTGTGAAGTTTTGTTACATCAGTCCCCTTCAGCACCTTCTTACCATGTTTCATCGTTTTCTGCTTATTGAGCAAGTACCTGGTGTTAACAATCTCTTCTCCATTCTGCCTCTTTATACTTTCGTAACTTCCCTCCATTAACTCATCACTAATTTTAATCCTACTCCCTCTCTTTTTCTTCATCCCTCCTACTGCACCTCCCATGTTTTTTTTTATCCAGCTTTCGCTACATAACATTGGTTTTATTCAATT
>JAHWFP010071158.1:21248-61777 GCA_023313725.1 Lithobius niger
AACCATTCAGGACACCACTGGTCGATCGACACGCCTGTATACTGATGCACCTGCAACCTGTTTCCTCCCTCCAGTTCTTCAATTGTGCGTCAATTGGGCGATAAGTCTGTCCTCCTGTCCGGTGTTTTTCAATTTTTGTAGGAGGTACAGATGTATGACAAGATTTAGATTAGGGGTTTGAATAATATCTCTGTAATGTGTGGTGCAGTGGCAACCCGGTCCACTGCACTGTGACTGAGGTTGGCGCTAATGACCAAGCTGTCGACGCGCCATTAAGCCTCATCTCCCCCCCCCCCTCCAGTTCGTTGGCGGCTACGGTTCCACACTTCTGTCGTTCATTATACCACTGCACCCCTGCCTTAAACGGGGGGGGGGGGAGAAGGGGTTTCCAACCTAACACACGCCCCATTGGACACCGTTTCATCCACCCCGGTCCCTCAGACCGTCCCTGAGGCATAACAATAAATCTTCACCGTGCTTCATGGTTTTCACATTGCGCCATTAGTACGCCTGCAAACACAGTTCCTCTGCCCTTCCTATGGCCACCAAGACTGCACAATAGGGTAACTTTGCCCCAACTACACTTATACTTTGTGACTGCCATGTCGTAACTCACGGTTTCCCATAGTCCCCAGTTCCTCCTCCTGCTCAGCACTGAGTCCTTGACCCAGTCTCCTCCGAATGGTCAGCAGGAAGGAGGGGACACAGTTATGACGATGACAGAAAGGCAGAAGCTTGGATAAAGGATACGACTTCTTCATACCTGATAAGCAGAAGCATTTGTTCGACATAACTACCCAAATTGTCAATATGCATAAAATACGGGGACAGTTACCCGTGAAACGTAAAGCACCAGCCATTTTTTTTTTTTTGGTTCACACTCTATTTTCCATGCGAATTTACCATTCAGTATGCTGTGCGATTGCGTGCTGTGCAATCCTGTCTGATTGGTGTATGGTTATTTGGCCAGACTACTACTGATAGGCCCCAACAATCCTGTCAGGAAATAGCCTTTCAAATACCCTGTGTCTTGAGGCTTGGGGGATGCCAGTAGCCCCTTGGCTTGTCCCAAGTGGCATTTTCATTTTTGCTCTGGCGTCCCTCCCGAAGGGTTCCACTCTACCAGCAAGGTACTTGCAGGAGTTCCGGCGGCTGTGTTCTCAGTACGCCAGTTTATCAGCGGATGTTTGCTGATGGGTTGAAGTCAGACGTTGGCGTGGCATGTGCTTGTGTGTGTAAGGGGGTAACGGCTGCCCATCGCCTTCCATCAGGTTATTCTGTGTTTTCTGCAGAGCTTTTGGTTCTCGGTTTGGCGGTGGAATGGATCCTTGACCTTCAGGGCACGCATTTCATTATCTTTAGTGATTCCATGAGTGCCCTGGAGTCCTTGGCGAATTGCAATCCTTGGAACCCCTTGACACAACGTGTCCAAGCTTTGCTTTCCCGCTTGCCTGACCAGCGGAAAACCGTGCTTTTCTGCTGCATCCCGGGCCATGTTGGGATAAGTGGAAATGAGCGAGCTGATTCTGCAGCGAATGGGTCCTTTTCTGGCCCTCTCGGAAGGGATGTCAGCCGTGTTCCCTCAGACGCCTTTCCAACTCTGTGTCTGAGGTTACACTCTTTTTGGCAGACCTTGTGGGACACACCGGATGGTAAGAAATTGCGAGCTATTAAAGGCAGTATCGAGGAATGGCACTCGGCATGTCGCCGCAGTCGCCGTGAAGAGGTAGTGTTGGCCCGTTTGTGCATTGGTCACACCCAGCTTACTCACTGTTTCCTTTTGGGGGGGGGGGGTGACCCTCCTGAATGTTATTGGTGTCGACAGCCACTTACGGTCTGGCACTTCCTTGTTGATTGTCACCATCTTGATGGTGTTCGTCGTCGTTTCCATCTTCCGCCTGACATTGCGCATCAATTGGGCGATAAGTCTATCCTCCTGTCAGGTGTTTTCCAATTTTTGCAGGAAGTACAGATGTATGACAAGATTTAGATTACGGGTTTGAATAATATCTCTGTAATGTGTGGTGCAGTGGCAACCCGGACCACTGCACTGTGACTGAGGTTGGCGCTAATGACCAAGCTGTCGACACGCTATTAAGCCTCATCCCCCCTCCCATGCGAAATTGTCAAAATATGAAACTAACCGGTTCAATTTCTAGACGGACGCATAATTGAGAAATATTCTTGATCACGGCCCTAGAACCCTTCCTGTGTAAATGATTCCATCATAAACCGTTCAATAACAACGCCTACAATTGTTGGCACCTGTTCTCATCGAAAATCATACTAAATCGACTTGACTTTCTGGCACTGCCGGCCTGACGCTAATAAGTGATACGACGGATCCGTTCGAATAAACGACTCGAGTGGGATGTGACGTCACTAGACAATAGTTCTAGTGATGTCACGAAGCGAGCCCTTTTTCTCTGCAACTCGAATTTCAAAAACTGCTTTTATCCATAAAATGCATAAGCAGTTAAAAAATGAGAAAAAAGCCACCAGTCTCACGGAAAAACTTATTTTTGCTCGAGAAACACCTTGGTTTTTTTTTAACGGCCTGATTGGTATTTTTGTTTTAAAGAGCTACGAAAATGTCAGTTTTAACAAGAATTTATAGGGGTTTGACGGGTTCTTGGTCGTGAGCACGAAATCTGTAACTCCGTTTGTATTTAACTGGTCGTATTCCTGTATTTAGATACAACATAATGTTTGGAAACAATCCAAACTAGTTAGAAATACTCGAAATCGGGGGGGGGGGGGGAGATGAGGCTTAATGGCGCGTCGACAGCTTGGTCATTAGCGCCAACCTCAGTCGAAATCGGGGTTGAACATTTCCGCCTGTTATATAAACCTATCGTTAACGGGTGGATAACAGAAAAAATCCTGGATTGTGCCTGTTGTTTAGTGTGGGTTGGTTAAATTTTCCAATTTTGGTTTAGGCTATTACGTGCAAATATACTTCTGATTGTGGTCATCGTGGCTGAGCTGTGAGAGAGCTCAGCCTGGTTGCTGGAGGTTTGCGGATCTGGTCGAACCCCTGGAAAGGGGACCTTGGCAAAGTCCCCGCCAGGACTGCCGGCCAGGGTAGCGTGAGAGGCTACCATTCTCCTTCAGCGGCTATGGGATGTATTATGGCAAATTCTGGACAATCTTTCGGCCCCGACGATGATCGGAGGTTTCCCGGGTCGAATCCCTGGGCTGGCACCTCCACTTACCAGATTTCTTCTTCTCTAAAAAAAAAATCTGGTAATGTTCAAAATTGAGCCGGTTCAGCCATACAAGCATTGATTGCTTCGGCTGACATAAGGCTCGTCAAAATTTAAAAAAAAAAAAAAAAAAAAACTAGCTGGTGAAAACAGTCTGAATTACCATTAAATACCATTTAATAACAAATGTTACGGAAAATGAATTTGTCTCTGCTGTTAGTTTAACGTCCTACAATTTGCCCTTTAATTTGCTATGCCGAATAAGTGTCGTTTTAGCAATAAAAAATCTACAGGCATGCCAAACCCAGCCCCAATTATTCTCACCACCTGGCTTAGCGGGAAAAACACGACGTCTGGAGTGAGAAGCGTCAGAAATTCAAAATGCGTGGGATTCATTTAAGATTGAATCACAGTAAATCATAAAATCTAAGTATCACAGTGCACATTCTGATTCCTCATTAAGTGTAGATTTTTTTCGAAAATCTCATGTTTCTGACTGTAAAATTGAAGTTTCTTTTTATTTTTTTATAGGGGAACTAGCAGTCGTACCCGACTTCGCCCAGGGTTCGTTTTGGCCGGGGTTTTGTTGGGCCCGTGGTTGTTTCCCAGTTTACGGGGGGGGAGATGAGGCTTAATGGCGCGTCGACAGCTTGGCCATTAGCCCCAACCTCAGTCACAGTGCAGTGGTCCGGGTTGCCACTGCACCACACATTACAGAGATATTATTCAAACCCCTAATCTAAATCTTGTCATACATCTGTACCTCCTGCAAAAATTGAAAAACACCGGACAGGAGGACGCACTTATCGCCCAATTGACGCACAATGTCATGCGGAAGATGGAAACGACGACGAAAACCATCAAGATGGCAACAATCAACAAGGAAGTGCCGGACCGTAAGTGGCCGCCGACACCAATAACATTCCCAGTTTACGGTCGGTAACAGACGCATTGCCCCCCCCCCCTCCCGACACCCTCCCAATTTCTTCATTTTGAACATAGCAGGGTTAACAGACTCACTGCCACACACACGGGTTATTCCCCGTCTGCCCCCCACCCAGTCCAGTTTTTTGCTTTGGCTTGAGCAATTCGTGTCGTAAGAAAAGTAACTGTTCTTCGGGCATGACGTCATTTCATACTTGCCGCTGAGATGACCGCGCAGAGCAAATTTTTAGTCAAGGCAACAATGTGCCAATTTCAACTTCTTTTCAAGGCAACAACGTAACAGTTTCAACTTCTAGGCAAAGCGTTGAAACACTCGCCAGTTTTCATTGTATTGCTTTACCTTATTTAATTCTGCACTGGCTGATCACAGTTATCCTACAAGACTTAGTCATGGCCGCCCCTTCACTCCCCCTCGCTGTCGCACTACTAAATACCAAACGTCGTTTCTGGTTCAGAACATGAAGTTATGGAATGATTTGCCCGAAGTCATTAAATCTTGTTCTAGTGATGGAACTTTCAAACCTCAATTATTCCGTCACTTGTTTATAAGGTCACCATCCCTTGTTTATAAGGCTTTTATAAGGTTACCATCCCTCTTCCGCTCTTTTCCTTCCATTCGTTTTCTTTTTTTCCCCTGTTTCCCCCCTCCCCCAACCTCCACTATATCCCATCTTCTTGTTTACTTTAGTTTTTGCTATTGTCTGCTGACATTGTACATTGGGTTCGGTGTAAGAATGGGCCCAGCGCCTAAACCTCGCCCTTTTGGCACAATCAATTTTTATTTCTGAATTGTGTAGATCATATACTTTCACGTGCTACAATAAAGTTTATTATAATTATTATTATTATTATTATTATTATTAGGGGTTCCCCTTTTTCCAGGGTTATCTTCGTTTCTGCTATGAGACTTTGGTTTATAATGTAAAGAATGGCATTATAGCTACTCGCAGTTGAGTGAAAGGGGAAAAACTGCTTTACACCGACTTTCTAAGAATTATATTTCCTCGCACGTGCTTGGCATTAAGAGGAGGATTGCAAACATATGATAAAAAAAACGTTGTACCTTCAAAACTGACGATTCCATGATCATATAAAATTGTTCGTGGTATTGCCTTCACATAAAAAATGAGAAACCCTTCCTCGTAACTACTTTCAAGGTTTTTTTTTTTTGGTTTTTTTTTATATTGACGATTATAAATTAGACTGGACAGTAATACAAACAAATATATAACACATATAAAAATAACGGAAAAAAATCGTAAGGCTCTATGTCAAATTTAAAGATCCTAGAGTACAGTTAGAATCGTTCCCAGCAGCATTTGCGGCAAGGTTGTGAAGCAAAGTCAGAAACGAACACTCACACCATCTGGTGAGATGTCTAAAATTGTTGGCCTTGAAAAACTGTCTGCTCTGCAAAGCAGTGACAACCACCCAAAACCAACAACAGAACAGGAAGTAGTACTTTCTAAAATATATCCACCTATCAGAGTAGTGATATCCACCCAATTAAAATCAGCAACTGAAATTAGAAACACAGAGTTTCTAAAATTTGTCCACCTTGCAAACCAGTGATAAACACCCAAAGCAGCAACACCAGAAGCGAAATGAAAGGGAGTGTTCGTGATAATATTAGTGCGGGTTCCATCTCTCGTTCATGGTCACGACCCCATGCGGTCAAATTTGGAACTGCTGATCGTAACTATTTTCTCTCATAGCACACGTTAAATATAAGCTGTGCAGGTTTTAACCCAATAAAAAGTTGCGAAAAAATACCACTCTCGTAACAATTAATCCAGACATGGCGGAACATCCGCTTGCAACAGCGTTCCACGAGCGTAAAGCAGCGTAGCAGATGGCTACTGCAAGCCAAGGCCGAATGAGGCAGAAATCGCGTGTTTCGCCTCCCGACTCAATGCCAGTCCACGCGCGTGCGGAAAACTGAGAACTTTTAGTGCTGGTCTGGAAAAATAAGATTCTAACGATGTTGAATCAACTAGCCTGTATCTGAGAAACGAAACCGACAGCTTCTCTCCCAGACGACCTTGTGACGAGAGATATGAAGCAATAGTTACAACATGGGCACTCCCATGTCTACGGACGTGTTTATATTTATTCGCCCCCTGGAAACACAGTGTCAGTAAAACGTTTCCCTTGCAAAGCAGTGATATGCTTCCAAAATCAACCGTGACAGTAAGATCTACCAAATTTCTGAAATGTGTCTGCCTTCCAACATAGTGATATCAACGTAAAACCAACAAAAGCTGTAAGAGCCACTTAGTTACCAAAAACTTGTCCGCCTTCCTAAGGAGTGATATCCACCCAAAACCAACAACATTAGTGAGAAACACCGGCTTTCTGAAAATTGTCTGCATTTTAAATTAGTGATGTCCACCAATTAACACCCATTTTCAAGATCTCAGTCTTCCTTTAACAATTAAGCCTTCGGACAACTACAACCTTTAATTGGGAGTAAACCCATGATATCACTGTGTGGCAAACGTTCTAATCCCGGTCCAGGTTTCTCGTGTCTCCTACTTAACGCTCGCAGTGTACCCAAAAACCTAAGCCGCTTCCGGGCCTTTTTGGCTGAATGTAAATATGACTTAATCTTTGTTGTTGAGACGTGGCTCAGTGAGGTTTTTCCAAATGCAATGATTGTGGGCGACCTCCCTTGCAATTCATGTCGCTGTGATTGACCGACCCGAGCAGGCGGCATCTTAGTAGCTTAGCTCATACTGGCTCGTTTTTTTTTTCTTTGAAAACCTTAGGTTCTATCTTAATAGAATTGAGATAACTAACTTGAGGGAGAAATAACATCTAACAAGACCAGGGGGTCCTCAACAGAATGGCTTGGTAGTAAAAGGCACAACTTATGAATAGGTTACCCTGAGGTGGACGGGTAATTCATCAGTGCTCTGAACGTCTTGGTTGGGCGTCTGTGACGCGGGGTTCCTAAGCTACTGAGCTGGTTAGGTTGAAGCTAACTTAGGCACAAATACTGACAAACAGCAGCAATTAAAATAAGAAATCATTGGAATCTAAAGAAGAAAGTGGTCATAAAAGTTAAATCACAAAAAAAAGGAATAAGCACCAAAGAATTAGAAGCCTTCAGAAGGAACATTACCCCAAGTAATTGAAGAAGGAGCCTAAGGCATAACTATTTAAAACATTACCCCAAGTAAGGGCAAAATCTAGGCCTAAGATCTATATCAACAGGAGAGAATCAACGACAACAGAAGAGCGTTGGTTTCAGTTGAGGAGCTGAATCCGAAGTGACTTATTAAAACCAAGAATTTACTTTAAGACTAGCGTGCATGTTCAAGTCTATTCCTTAATAGTTAAGACTAGATATATTAGAAAAGAATGGAGAAACTACGAAAAAATACTTGTAAAGAAGAAAGTAGAACGACCAACGGTTCAGTATTACCCTCTACTGACAGAAAAATCTTAAAAAAATTGTTTAAAAAAAGTTTAAAAATTTGAAATCCTCTACTCAATCTTCTACTGCAGTCGACAATCGTTCTTGTTTCATTCGAGTAAAAAATACGGTCAAGTACAGATAAGAGTTCACCACTCAAATTCTACTTATACAATTTCTTCTTTGTAGCTTCCTGTCCTGATTTCTTACAAAAACCGCCAAATTTGTATCCCCTTGTACTGCGCACATAGCCTACTTGCCATCTTGATTGTAAATTTATTCTTTAAATTGGTCACCAATCCATCAGATTTACCTTTACATTCAAATTTGTTCCTATCGATCTGTTCATGCTGCACTCCACTAATTGACGTTTATTGGAGGGAATGTTGTTTACGTTCTGGTATCGTAGTTGTAAATGTTCCACCCTCCCTGCATTTGTTTTTGCTGCCTCACTTTCCTGACAGATTTCCAGTTGGAACGTCAGGGTCCGTCAGGATGCACAGATGCAAGCAAATTACAAAACAGCGTCCATTTAGACTTTGCCGACTGGCAATCTTACATTATAAACCAAAGTCATAGCAGAAACGAAGACAACGACGATCCATGAAAAGGCAACCCCTACAATGAAAACGGGCGAGTGTGTCAATTCTTTGGATAAAAGTTGAAACTGGTATGTTGTTGCCTTGAAAAGAAGTTGAAATTGGCACATCGTTGCCTCGACTAACAATTTGTTCTGCACGGTCATCTCAGCGGCAAGTCTTAAATGACGTCATGCACGGAGGACAGTTATTTTTCACACGGCACGGACTCAAGCCAAAGCGATAAACTGAGAGTGCGGGGCCGTGCGTCTGCCCTGCTCTTTAGAGCTAAAAAAAAAAGAGATTGGGAGGGTGTTGGGGAGGGGGGGGGGCGGCGAGGCAATGCGCCTGTTACCATTAAGAATACCATTACGCGTTAACTGAACCTACAAGGTAAGTTTTTCTTGGAAGGATAGGAGGAAAGAAGGAGGGAGAGGGCACGAAGAGGATGGCAGGAGCCAGCAACCGAAATTGCCTGTTGCGTTCAACGTTTAGACCACACCGACCAAAAGCTGGGAAACAACCACGAGTGAAACAACACCCCAGGCAAAGCCGGGTACAAATGCTGGTGAAATAGTAAACCAAACTCGTCCAGGAGCTACCTGGAAAAATAGGTTTTTTTTTTTTTACTAATTATTGTGGACAGATACGGCATGCATGCTTGTAAAGTTGTAACCAGGTAATTACGTTACTTTACGTTGGCAACGACACTTTCACCAGTGCTGCTTGGAACTAGCTTCTACGCTTACCGTATTTCATTGCTGAAATGAACACTTCAGGATTAAGCCAAAATTTAATCGCTATGGCAGTGGTGTCGTTACCATGGTAACATTCTAACCTAGATTAACGAAATCCGACATCGTTTGAGTATATGCTTGCACACTTATGATATGCGACAATAAGAGAACGCCTTTCTCCTGACGAAACAATTTTCCTAGTTGATTCTTCGTTCACATTATTGAATGCAAAGGCGAGTGGCCTAAGGGTGAGTTTACGCAACTACTCGCCTTTACATTCTCGCAGCCAGCGTTCCATCGCGATGGCAAAGGCGGCGTTGCCATGGCGAGAACGTTGTAATGGATTAGCAAAATTCGACATCGTTTGAGTAAATTCTTGCATTCTTGTAATCCGTGACAATAAGATAAAGCATTCCTCCTGACAATCAATTTTCTCATTCGCTTCTGAACTCCCATTATTGACTGTTTTCTTAGCAAGCCGGCAGAGCTAAAACCGCCGCCGTGTTGGAATTTCAGGTGATTTCTTGCTTCTAGCTGCGAGAACGCAAAGACGATTCGTTGCGTACAAGTGCCCTTATGCATTTATGCAACAATGTCGAAATACAAATTTTCTCGCTCGCTAGGGTTGAACTTATTTAATGCTAAATTCGGTGGTTGCTTTTTATCTTTGACGGACCGTTTTTTCTTCCTTTGAACTGTCCGTAACAAGTAACCATGGCAACGACGCATAGTGACATTCGTCTTGCGGCTCGAGGCACTAAGTTCAATGCATTTTGCATCGTCGCATTCAACTTATAAAAAGATGAAAACTAATTCCTGCTATATAAAATGGCGGACTGATTTGTAAATGCCAGCATTCAACAGTTTCTTTAAGATTCGACAATCCAAAAGGCGACCTATTGAAACTTGAATTCTTCATGCGAAATGCAATGTTTCCTACAAATTCCACCTTCAGTTTAGAATTCGTTCTCTGTACTAAAATGGGCAAGTTTTGGAAATACTGAGAAATGGCGATAAATATCGATAATTATGTCAAAACAATGCTTAAAACTATTTTTGTGTAGTAGCGATGATTGCAGGGATTTGGACATGTTGCCGGGAAAGGTACTAAAGAAGGTTGGTCATCGCTATGATGATGGGGAATATAGGGAAGCAAGGAATTAGGGTTGTTGGGACAGGATTTGAACATAAGCCGTAACGATTGAAGAAATTAATCAAACCTGTCTAGGTGGTTCAGTTACTGAATGATGGTTTTTAATGCTCGCTAGACTAACACAAAGGAACTGGCCGACTCTTTAGCCAAGTGAGGGTTAGGTTAGGTTAGGACAGAAGTAGGCTTGACTACATTTTGGAGCCGAAGTTGGTTTATGGGACTTTAGGGTCAAATTCGGCTTCATGAAACGAAAGGCCAAAGAAGGGTTAGTGAATTGAAGGCCCTTAGTAAAATTAAGGACTTAAAGGTACACCCGGCCTGCCTTATAGCATTCCGCCTGCCTTATAACAGCCACGCACTGATCGCCTTCCGCGCATATACCACCGCCAAGGTCAACTGAGACAGTAGCTGCGTTCCTCGCAGCGAAGAACGCAGCAACTGTGTCAGTTGACATTGTGACTAATAGGCCAACCAGCATGAACGCGTTAATTGTGTCGGCACAAACCGGGATGATTCTCGTATTTTAACATCACAATTTATAATTTTCTAGGCTAGTATCTTATAATATTGCTTCGGCGATCTTTTGGAATAATTAACCTTAATTTTTACCGTATTAGTCTTTTAGATTTTTGATTTCATGGTAATTATTAGCAAATTAGTACATGCACACATACAGTTGGTTGGTTGGTTGCATGCGTCCCGCAGTAAATATAGTTAAAAATTATTCAACAGAAAATCGCCTAGACGCCACATTTTAAACAGATTTTTACTAAGGGATTGACTAACGGTCAGTAAATAGACCTTTGTGGCCGTACGTGATGAGGGGGATCGAGAAAAATGGCGCTATAAGGAATGTCCTTTTAAAGCTCAGCATACACGCAGATGTCAACAGCGGATCTCGAGGCAAAATGAGGGTGACTTAAACTTTCCTCACTAACAGCTGGGTGTACCTGTAGTCGATGTACTGCTAGCAACTCCCATTGTTTGGGGGGGGGGGGGGAGGGGTCAATTAAAAGACACCCCCTTTACTCCCTCAAGGTATGGCGGCCGCTGTTAAAATGTGGTCGACAGCTGCATGTATGTTGGCGTTAAGGGTTAGTGCTAATATTCAAATCGCATTAGGCCAACAGGATCGGATTGAGGAGAGGAAGGACTAATTGGGAGGAGTTGCTTTCGGCAAAAGCCTACGACGAAATGCATTCCGAACTGACTGCTTGGCTCCGGCCCGCTTCGCTCGTGGGTACAACAATGGATTGACACTTGACATTTGATATTTGCAACATGGAAACATCTCATTGTTTAACTCTAAATGAGTGTGACGAAACAGCCTAACAGATTACAATGCTTCTCAGCTAATGATAAAGTCTTATCGTTAAATTGAAGAAGTAATGCACAGTTCTACCTTGGGGTAACACCTCACTTCACCTGGTTTGTACCCAAGGTAAAACACAGCGGTGCATGATGTGCACCGCTATCTTTATTCATACAGCCTGACTTTAGAAATTCAACGCGTCATCCACTTAACCTCCTATTCTGCCACCAGCTGTGCTGCGAACACGCTATAACAGAACTGCTTTAACATGCGGACTTAACTGCGAAAGGTACTCGTGACGCGTGATACGCGGATTTTTAAACTCAAAACGCTGGCGTTAGTCCATGGGCCAGAGCAGATGTCGGTGCCAGCCAAGGTGGCAAAACTTCAATAATCGCCATTTCATTTGTGACACCAACAGAAGTAAAATAATGAATGATAACCTTTCCTAATGGGCAGTTGTGTCATTTATTTGCAGGGTACCTGTTTTTGCACCTATTGTAATTATGCGCATTCCACTGAACATATAGTCAGGGAGCAGTTGTAGGGAATTTGGGGTTGCTGTGTACAATTTGCCAAGTTTGATTTTTCACTTGGGGGTTGTTGTTTGTTTACATCCCAAGGAATAGTTTTCCAAATGTTGCCACTTTGGCAATAAGCATTGAATGTATTAGGCATTTGGGATGGAGGTTGGAGAACATCTCGGCACTAGTGACCACTGACTGCATGATCTCATTCATCACTAACTGTGAGCCATTCGTTTATAAGCCATCGGTTAAGACTCGTAAAGGCAGAATTGATTTTAATCAACTACGAGAAATATTGCATGACACCGATTGGGACTCGGCATTGTTCGCTGATCGTCACTCGGTGGATGTTGCCTGGCGCAGGTTCATGACTATTATTGACACGGCTGTGGGACTTTCTAGGAGCATTCCTAAACCCGCAAAACCATCACGCAATCAGCTCCCAAGAGATATCCTAAAAATTGGCAACGCTACAAGGATGCACACACTGTTGAAAATAAGGAGAATTATAACAGTTGTCGCAAGGTATACTCCGATCTTGTTGAGAACTGGCACTGCTCCAGAGAGAAACAAACTATACGAGAGGGTAATCTTGCTGCCTTGTTCAGACTGTATCGAAAAAATACAGGAACATCACGTACCCTGCCACTATTTAAGTCAAACGATAGTTTTATTACTGATGATTCATCCAAAGCAGAGTTACTTAACAGCATTTTTGTTTCCAACTGTATTACTGATAATGGTATCATCCATCCGGACAGCTTGGAGACTGCACTTCCCGATTTCTGTTGCAATCATGTCTCTTTTCCTGCATTCTTGGTACGAAGCACACTGAAGAGTTTAAAACCAAGTCATGCTATTGGTCCGGATGGATATCCGGCCTTCTTCTACAAGATGATTGGAAATGAGATTGGTTCGCTCTCGCTTTTATCTACTCCCTCTCCATCAAATCTGCAAGTCTCCCATCAGTTTGGACTACTGCCAACGTTATTCCGATCTTAAAAAAGAGTGATACCGCAAATGCGCACAACTACAGACCGATTGCACTGACTGTCGTCCCTTGTAAGGTAATGGAAGCTATCGTAAAATCCGTCTTATTGAATTACTTACTCAATAACAATTTAATTAGAGATGATCAGTTCGGTTTTTTTACCTGGCAGGTCAGCAACTTGCCAACTCCTTGCATGCATTGATCTTTGGACTGGAGCTTTGGATGCTGGAGCACCTACCGATATAATATATTTTGATTTCTGTAAGGCATTTGAATCGGTTGTCCATCTGAAATTGCTTTTTAAGCTCTAGCGGTTGGGGATTGCTGGCAGGCTTCTGGAGTGGATAACAGCCTTTATTGGTAATCGAACCCAAAGGGTCGTGATTGGCAACTTATATCCCACTTCTTACCAGTTGTTAGTGGGGTGCCCCAAGGGTCCGTTCTTGGACCCATTCTTTTCGTAATTTATTTAAATGACTTAATGTCAGTTTCTCAGACAGAACACCAGTTCAAATTCGCTGACGACCTTAAATTGGGTGCACACATTGTTGACCAGGATCGCGACTCTAGCTCACTACAGGCAGCAATCAACCACGTTTCAAAGGGGAGTTTGGACTGGCAATTGCCACTCTCTATTCACAAATGCCTGGCTTTCAGCGTTGGTCATCACCCTTCCACAGTTGATTACCACTTGAACGATCAATCACTTCCATCCGTTGTTGAAGTTAACGACCTGGGGGTCTGCCTGACCTCTATCTTAAAAACTTCCTTACACTGTACTCAAATTATGGCCAAAGCGTTTCGGAGACTCGCTATTGTCAACCGCTGGTTTACTTCTGGAAACGTGAAAATCAAAGTTTGTGCCTTTAAAGTGTTTGTGAGACCGATCCTCGAGTATGCCTGCCCGGTGTGGTCACCATCACTGCTAGGTGACATTGACTAGCTGCAATCTATCCAGCGCAAATTTACTATAAAATTACCTGGAATGCGGACGTTTTCTTATGACACCAGGTTGTCCCTTGTTGGACTTGAGTCTCTTGAATTACGCAGGCTACGTGCTGATCTCATTCTGACATTCAAAATTGTTCGTGGCTTTACACCAATTGATGTTCCATTTTTCAACCCATGCCCCTATTCGGATACTAGAGGTCATTCGCATAAATTGGCCGTTCAGCCTGCGAGGCTGGATTCCCGGAAGGTCGTTTTTACTGTAAGGGTGAAGTCGAGCTTGGAATGCCCTGCCAGAGGAGACTGTACAGGCACGCTCAGTCGACCGTTTTAAATTTTTATTGGGTGGGACTTGTCTCCGAAAATTTCTGAAGAGGCCTAATTTTATTTTTAAACCATGATTTATGTTTTAAATTGTACAATCCTTACACGTGTTACTAGGACGAATTTAACTGGCTTCTAAACCCTGCTAGCTCCCAACCATCCTGTGGTTAAATTTATTATTATTATTATAAATTTTATTATTATTATTATTATTATTATTATTATTATTATTAATTATTATTTTATATTTATTAACATTGACTATTGTTTTTTTCCAAGCTTTTAACTACGATGCTTAATTTCATTTTTAAAAGAAACATTGATAATGATAAACCCGGCTTTTCCCCTCACTTGTCCTTCACGTTTGGTGATGCCATTGGGGACCATTGTGTCCCTGGTAGGTCTAACCTTGGTGGTAAGGCATTCGTGACCCCAACCCTATACCATCAACCCTTCCTTGACAGCTGGGCAATCGTCTTTGTTTTAAACTTTTAAACTGATTAACTTTTGTAATTTATAAATATAAATATTTTAGTTTTAACATCAGATAGCAGTCAGTGGGCACCAGGTCCTTGCCACTCCGGTTGCGTTTGCAACAAAACTATATTATTATTATATTATTATTAAAGATGGCGGCCGAAATGGCACCCAATTTTGCCATTTGGCTGATTACACAAGAACCGTTAGTGATATGCAAAAACGGTTGAGATAAAATTTGTTTGCAATAATGTAATCTACAATGTTTTCCCAATACATTTTTTTTCATATATCTTATGGTTTTCGAGAAAAATAGATTTTAGGCCATTTTCGGCCATTTTTTGGCCAATTTAAGTCTCAACTTGTCAACTTACAACTTTCAACTGCTAGTGCATCGTTCTAATTCAGCTGGACGGCTCCAATTAGACTCATTCGAAAGGTGGAAGTGTCTTCTTTGCAACAAGGGTCGTTGAAAGGGTTACGACTGTTAGGAACCGAGTTATGCCCGTTTAATTAGGGGCTGATATTACAGTCATCATTGGATTTTTCGCTTCTTTTTAACTTTCAACTGCTATTGTGACGTGTCTAATTTAGGTTGATGACTGAAATTAGTTTCATTCAAAAGGTGGGAATGTCCTCTTTGCAACAAGGATATTTTAAAGGGTATACGACTGTTAGGTACCGAGCTACACCCGTTTTACTAGGAACTGGTATTGCAGTCACCGTTGGAATTTTTGCTCATTTTCAACTTTCAACTTCTATTGTGACCTGTCTAATTTAGGTAGATCCTTTCAACTACCCTTGTTGAGAAGTAGACATTATAACCTTTCGAATGAATTTAATCGGAGTCATTATCCTAAATTAAACACGTCACAATAGAAGTTGAAAGTTGATAATGAGCAAAAATTCCAACGGTGACTGCAATACCAGTCCCTAGTAAAACGAGTGTAGCTCGGTACCTAACAGTCGTAGACACTTTAAAACACCCTTGTTTTAAAGAGACATTCCCACCTTTCGAGTGAATCTAATTGCAGTCATCAACCTAAATTAGACACGTCACAATACGAATTAAAAGTTGAAAATGAGCGAAAAATCCAACGGCGACTTTAATACCAGCCCCTAGTAATACGGGCGTATTACTAGGGGCTGGTATTAAAGTCGCTGGTATTCAACGACCCTTGTTGCAAAGAAGACACTCCTACCTTTCGAATGAGTCTAATTGGAGCCATCCACCTGAATTAGAAATGATGCAGAAGCAGTTGAAAATTGTAAGTTGACAAATTGAGACGTCTGTTAACATTAAATTAGTCCAAAAATGGCCGAAAATGGCCTGAAATCCATTTTTCTCGAAAACCATAAGCAATATGAAAAAATGTATGGGAAAGACATTGTAGATTACATTATTGCAAACACCTTTTATCTGAACCGTTTTTGTGTATCACTAACGGTTCTTGCATAAGAAGCCAAATTGCAAAATTGCATTCTGGACAATTGTCGCAGGGTTAGGGCGGATAATAAGCTGTTTCTTCAACTAAGCTGCCACTCTGCGAAGGTTATCGAATCATAATATGTCCCTCACACATACAGGATTAAAAAATCATCACTAGACTTTGCCACCTCAGGTGGTACCAATAAGTGATTTTTGGGGTCGAGGCCTATGGACTAGGTGGGGAAAGGGATTCAAACCACACAACGGGAGAATACACGGGGGATTGGGGCAGATAACGCGGGAGGGGACAGAGTGTACCATGGAGGCTGCGGGTGGGTATCTGACCACAGTGGGGGAGGGGCTCGATGGGGGAAAGGGTCGCCCACTATTTTCATTTCATGCTCCCCAGTAAAGTATTTGGTTCAAGCGTGGGGGATCAGCTAGACCGGCATATGATACGCCAGGGAACAACTAGTTTCATGAATTTCAACCAGTAGAAGAACCAAGGTACAGAGGGGAACAAAAAGGTTCAAAGGTTCAAAGGGTTTTAGCGAGCGTTAACCACTCCTGGTCATCTGCCCGACGAACCCGTGTGTCTGCAGCACCAGGATTCCCAGGCGGTCACCCACCCAAGCAAAAAGTTTGGTCTGCTAACAAAGATCAAAAATACAATAATTAAGATTTGTGGTAATGTTATAATGTTTCATTGCATTGACTTTAACATAACAATACCGTAATTCCTAAATGTTGCATTTGGTCACTATTATCAGACCAAACTTTTTGCAGACCGAAATTGGATGACAATAATTCAATTACAATGGAGGGACGAGGTGCTGACAACTTGAATGAAACTAATTTCAGCCAAAATTTAATGAATGTTTTTAATTTTTCGTGCCCAGTTGGCATCTTTTTCAAAATTACTATAAAAACAATTATGACATAAATAGACAATGACAAATAGTAAAAAAATAATAATTTTAAAGTATTAAAAGAGTAAATTCACTTTTGCAACTAGTTGAGTTAAAAGTGTACTAGTTGTTCCCTGCCGTAACATACGCCGGTCTAGGCGATTCCCTCTGATTCAACTCGGCTGTAATAGTCAGCATTATTGAAGTAAGAGTCTTTGTTTCTAATTGTTAGAGCGCATATCCGTTGTCATTGTTGGCTGCTCGCCCTTTTTCTTTGCTACCGTGGCAAGAATGAGCCCGCTCGCCCTCTTGCTGATTGTTGAAGCTTCGTTTGTTTAATCCTCCCTAATAATGCCTCATCAAGTCTGCTCCTGACCTAAGTCTGCTCCTAAGCTAAATATATCATACACATAGCCGTGTATATATATATGATTGAAGTCCTCTCTCCAGCAAAACTAAAACTATTAATTTCTCCGTTTCTATTCAGTATATTTCGCCCAAACTTGGCCAGATAGTAGTAGCAACTTTTCCTAACATTACACCAACTTTTATGCAATTCCGTGCAAGAGTAAAAGTAGGGAGCCACACGGAAATTTGAAAACTGTTCACTTGTGTGAAACTGTTCTTCTTGTGTGAAACGGTTTTAGAAAAAAACTACTGCACCTACCTAAAATCTGAAACATGATCTGAGCCAGAAATTTCCCTGGACTTCAACCTTACAGGGACCACTTTTTCGATTGATCCATCCATTCCGGAGTTACGGGACCCTAAACGATCATTTTGATTGTTTTACATTGTTTTAACCATTGTATTTAGGGACAATGCCACTCAGCAAACTCCAGATTCATTCTTCGTGCACGTGTTATGTCTTTGCTAAAAAGTTGATTGTTGAACGGTAAAATGAAAGAATGGCCGCCGATGTTGATGAGCTCCTTCAGGAGCTTTGGAAACGAAAGATACTGTCGAATAGTGACATAAATTTGGGAGTAGTAACTGATGAAGTGTTCACTCAAGTCATGAGGGAAGTACAGAAGAGGGGGATCAGTGAAAAGAGAGTCAGAGAATTTGGAGTAGACACTAAGATGAAGACCAGAGAGAAACAAGATGGAGGCGAAGTCAACACAGCAAGAGTGAGTACGGAGAGTAGCGAAGCAAGCAAGGTGGCTGCAGTTCAGGCAGTAAGATTGTTCAGTACTGTTGCGGCTGAGCATGATCGGACAAGGTGGGGTGACTGTGAAGCGGAGGCAAGAGGGGAAGAGGAGAGGGCAGAGCGACAAGAAGAGCAAGAGGAAAGAAGGCGTGCCAGGAGCTTGCAAGTCCTCAAGAGACAGTATGGAGGCGGTCTAACTAATGTACGAATGCCGAAGTCTGTAGTAATGGTTTGTGGGGCGGCTGGAGGCTCATACTTTACCTCGCAGATTTACATGGCTGTAGCTGAAGTTGTGGGTGAAGAGGAGATAGTAGCAGCCGGCACTCTAAGAATGGGACACGTGTTTGAAGTTGAAGTGAGAACAGTAGCAGCGAAGCAGAAGCTCCTGAAGGCCAAGCTGACCATGTATGGACAGCCAGTTGACATTTTCTACCTGAATGAGCAGACGGTGCAGGCGCGCCTTTTATGGTTGCCCAGGGATGTTACACCACAAGAGATTGCGACAGGCTTCGCCCGCATTGCAACGTTGGAGAAGCATGAGTTTGAGCGGCTGAGCATACGCGGGAGGTCTGTGTGTGAGACGACGACCTGAAACATCACACTCCGCCTCTGGGAAGGAATGACGATGGAGGATGTGCCGGATATTGCCACGATCAGGGAATACAAACATTGGTAGTAGTGAAAGATCGCGCGCCTCAATGCTTGAGGTGCAGGATGAAGGGCACTTTCGTCGCGCGTGCACGAGCCGCGCGTGCGAAGTCTGTGAAATCTGGTGCGACCCCCGACACCTATGCTCACATTTGCAAGCTGTGGAGAGAGACAGGATAGCACAAAAGATGGCTCAAGCGGCGCCGCAGTGGCTGGAGTTGGATGTAAGTGAACAGTTGAAGCAGTCGCGACGAGAGCGGCAGCCATTGCAATCGCGGCCGCAACCGCGATTCCACCCCAATTTGGAGCAGTCGCACCGGCAACAGAATCTGGGTCGGCTGGCCATGAGCACGAGTGCTCCATGCCTCACGGTGGCGTTAGAAAGCGCAGAAGTTCAAATGTCAGACGATGGTATGAATGCTGAGGCTACAGAAATGGTGCAACTTGATGCTTTGTCGTTACGAAATGACAGTGATGGACCATGGCTCACTCCGCCTCCAAAAAGAAAGAGGAAGAGAAAGAAAAGTTCGAGTTCGGGGTCGTCATCTCCAGCATTAGTACCACCCAGCAATTCAGAAGAAGGCACTGATGGTGAAAACGGTGAAGCTGTTGGTGAAATGGTTAGCAGTGGAGAAAATGAAGATGTCATGAGTGTAGATTCAGCGAGAGTAATTGTGAAGTGTGGTGCACAGGGTGATGGAAATCAAGTGCAATCAAGAGCAAACGAGTGTAATCAAGTGCTGCAGTCAAGTGTGCAGTCAAGTGTGTTAGGTGAATGGTGGACCGACTTTCACAAGAGACCCCAAGTTCACAGGTTCCTAACAGTCAGGTAATTTTCAGCAGCAGTAGCACAGATAGAACAGAGGAAGTGGGAGGAATAGGTTAGGGTACTTTATAACGTTCGTGAGTCCAGCTTTGTACAAAATTGCATCTTGGAATGCACGGGGCATACAACGGAAGCTAGAAGATGTAGAATTATTGTTGAAGCATGTGGACGTCTTGGGCATTCAGGAGGTAAGCAATATGCGTGATTTTGATGCTGCGGGCTGGGCAGCAGATTTCATAATGTCGGATTTAAAAGTGGGAGTTTTTATAAAGTGGGCAGTGCCATACAGTGTTATTAAGATTGAGCAGAATGTTGCTGGCATTGATGCGGTTGCACTCAGGGTGTATATGGGCGGCAAATGGGTTTGTGTAGTTTTTCTGCATGTAACAGGAAGTCCGTCGTTAGGTGAGTGGACGCGGTGGATCGGTCAGTTTGCTGCACCAGTCATCATTGGTGGTGACTTTAACAGTCACCACTATGATTGGGGGTCACTGCGGATGGATGCGCGAGGCACCAGACTTGCTGGAGCACTGGATAATCGGAATCTTGTGATTATGCATGATGGCACTCCTACGTTTATAAGGTGGCGGCAAAGTAGGGTGCAAGAATCTGTCCTGGATTTCTTTGTGTGTTCTCACGACATAGCGTTGCTGTTCCGGTTTGAAGTGTCAGATGACTCGCGCGGCAGTGATCACTTCCCGGTGGTGCTCTGTCCTTGCAAGCAGCGCATGTGCGATCGCTGGAATCGATTCGCGGTGTCGTCGAAGCGGCCTGTAGTGAGCAACGGTGTCTTTACAGAATGGATAAGACAGCGTCCGCGACGAGTAAGGCAGCGCGATCCCCCACGGAATACGGCTCCCGATTGGTGGACGGTGCGCTGCACTGTTGCGGTCAGGGATAGGCGTAGAGCATATCAACGGTGGAAGAGGGCGCCCAGTGAGGAGTTGTGGTGGACATATCGTGGGGTTGTAGATGAATCTCACTTTATCTTGCAGCAGGAAAAAGCATCATATGGAGAGCGTCTGTGTGCGACAGTTGCAAGCTCTGCTTCATTATTGCAAGCGTGGAAGCAGTGAGCCACAGTAAGGGTAAAGTAGCGCAGGCTTGGGTTTATATAGCCAGGGAGCAACCATACGAGACCGTGAAGTGTTGTGTGGTGTAGATATGGCGAACGCCATCAATGCAAGGTTTGCTAGTGTGTACAGCCTTGCGGAAGGTGTTTGTCCGCCTCCCCCGTCCTCTAGTAGAGCAATATCAGATGCAAGAGGTATGCAATGAGAATTCTCTGAATTCCAGGCGTCGTTAGCAAAGTGCAGAAGTAGTAGTGCAGGTGGAATTGATGGTATAGGTTATGACACCATGTGACTGACCACGGATGCGGAACAGCGGGAGCTTCTGTCCTTGTTTCAGGTATTCTAGATGGCGGCCCAGTACCGCCGGCATGGCTGTACACGGTCCTGGTGCCAGTGCACAAACAGGGCAGCAATAGGTCTGCGCTGACGAGCTACAGGCCGATTGCACTACTGTCATGCATTAGAAAGGTTTATGAGAGGATGGTAGTAAGGAGATTGAGCTGGCACCTCGAGTACTACGATTGTTTGGCTAAGGTACAGTTTGGGTACCGGCCAAACCGTAGTGCACAGGATGCCGTTTTGTTCATGCTATCGAGTATCCGTGAAGCATGGGCACAGGGCAAAGTTGTCTTGGCTGTCTTCTTAGACATCAAGGCAGCTTACGACACTGTGTCCATTGCGTGGGTGAAGGTGTCTCTTGAGAATATGGGAGTCAGTCCGCGGTTGGTAGCAACAATAGTTGCGCTTCTGGGGTCTAGAACATTTGTGACGAGAGTTAATGGCAGTTGGTCCGCTGAAGCAGTTACGGAGAGGGGATTGCCGCAGGGATGCTGCTTAAGTCCAACATTGTTTGCAGTAGCAATCAACGAAGTCTTAGTAGAGATAGGCCTGTCGTCAAACATTGTGTGCTACGCGGATGATGTAGCAATATGGTTTGTAGGAGATGTTCTTGAGGTACTGGTTAACCAGGCGCAGTCGACTCTTGAAGACATTCAGCGTCTTCTAGGCGACAGAGGCTTGTTTCTGACACCAGCGAAAACAGAGGTAGTTGTGTTTGTGAGGTATGCTACAATTGCGACCGAGCAGGTGCGACTGCGAGTCGGTGATCAGGTTGTTGTACCAAAGAGGAGTGTTAAATATTTAGGAGTGGTTCTGGAGGCGAGCCTAGATTAGGCTCTGGATACGGCAAGAGTCAAGGAGAAGCTGTTGATGAGAGGTGCGGTTCTGAGAATGCTGTGCAGGGGGTGCAATGTTACGAGGGGTGCGCTTTTAGCTGTATACAGCACCTTTATTAGGGCTGCTATGGATTATCATCTGCCGTTCCTATCGTCTTCGAACAGGCATTTGAAAACATTGCAGGTAGCAGTTAGTATGTGTCTGAGAGCGGTAACGGGGTGTCTTGCCTCTACGCCAGTCTCGGCGCTGTGGGTGGAATGTGGCGAAATGCCTGTGGAGCACAGGGTGCGACAGTTGCTTGTGCAGCTCTGTTTGCGCAACCTGAGTCGTGGTGCTGAGGACCCGGTTGGGAGGATCCTTGCGGATTATGGAAGATTAGGGGATAAAGCACGCAGTATTTTGGGAGAAGCAGGTGCGGGAGTGACGTGGCTGCAGCAGGTCTCTGGTGACGAGCTAGCGGTTGCAAGCACCAGGCCTCTCAGTCCTTGGAGTTGGTGCCCAGAGCTGCATCAGGTCTTCCTTCCTAAAAGCACAGAGTGTATGGTTTATTGTGATGCCTCCTACAGTGCTCTGAACCATTCTGGAGGTTTGGCAGTTGTGGTTCCCTCTCTGAAGGTTGTTGTGCAGCGGCGAATAGCAGCAGTGACGTCAAGTCTGCTCTGCGAGCTCCTTGCCGTCTCTGTTGCGCTTGATGTAGTCGGTGAGATGCACTTACCTTCTTTCACGCTTAGCACAGATTCCTTAGCAAGTCACAGGCTGCTACAGAAGGCGTGTGTAGCACTTAGTATGCAGGATCCTCTTATATATAGCATTCTCTGGAAGCTCTGGGTGTTAGTGCGTTGCAGTATTGTCGAGATCCGCTGGGTACGGGGTCACAGTGACATTGCTGGGAATGAGTTGGCAGACGGACTTGCTCGTGAGGCGCTCGCTGGTGAGTGCCAGTCTATCACCCCGGCGCTGTCGGCACGGATGCGCAAGTCAATTGTTAAGGGATGGGCCATGACAGCATGGCAACGGGATTGGGCACAGGGGGATGTAGCGAGAGGCTTTTATGTGCTGCGTCTGATGTGTGGAGGGAAGGCGCACGTGGACAAATTGTCCTTTCTGAGGCGCAAGTGGTGTTTCGGTTACGAGTGGGACACATGCTTCTGCGATCGCACACTTTTCGCTTTGGATGGGTGGGTACACCAACTTGTCGAGTTTGTGGTGTGGATGAGACTCCGGAGCATGTTCTTGTGCACTGCGTGAAATATGCGGCGGCGCGGAGGATTTTGGCCCCCTGGATGCAAGGGATGTTCACATGGCAGGACCTGCTGTCTGAAACGTCTGGTCAACATGCCTTTGCGAAGTTGAGGATGGTAGCTAAATTTTGTCGTGTTGCTGGAGTGCAGGTTTAGAGCTAGGGTTTACTCTGTTCTCTCTGGAGCTGCTGCTGCATGGAAAGCCTTGCATGCGAGGTGCAACTACTGGGCAATTGCTGTGCCCACTGGAACTTTCTCTAGATGGGAAAGAGAAGGTGGGTAGGAGGTGTGTGGTTCTGTCTTGGGCAGTTAAGTGTGAGTGTTGGCAGTGCTGCATATTGTATGTTGATTGTCTGCTCCTTCTTGGCCTGCTGGAACTTTCCCTGAATGGGAGAGAGAAGGCGGGTGGGCTTGCTGTTACGCAGCGAGGTTGTGCTGAATTGTGCAATGCTGTTGTGGTAGGAGTGGCACTGGTTTGTACGGAGTAGTCTGTGTAGTATAATAGTTTGTGTGTAGTTAGTGTTTAGTTTTGCGGAGCGTAAGGAGTAGTCTGTGTAGTATAATAGTTTGTATGTAGTTACTATTTAGTTTTGCAGAGCATACGGCTGTGGGCCACGGCTCTTAATAAATGATCGAAAGAATCCGTTATCCCCGAAGTTAAGCAGCATTGGGCTGGATTGATACTTGGGTGGGTGACCACCTGGGAATCTGGCTGTTGCAGACATAGGGCCTTAGAGCTTCGGGCAGATAACCAGGACTGGTTAACGCTCGTTAAACCCTTTGAAAGAATCCGTGTTTCAGCTAAACGCTTATCTAGACACACGCTAGTGTGTCGCGCCAAGTTAGGCAACAAACATCACATTAATTCAATTGTCGAGGTTGTAAACCATTGTAGCGCGACGCCATTGCGTCAGTGTCTTATATCTTGAAGCATAGTTGGGCACATTTCAGGTACTTGGGGAAAAATAATAATGCGGTACAAAAGCTTAAATTGTGTTGAAATCGAGAGCAATGACCCACCTGACAAAAAATTAACTCTAATTTGATTGCCAGCTATGCTGTTTTCAATGCAAAATCTGCCCCTCAATAACGTTGAAAATGTGTTATACTAACTAAGCTAGCTAGCTAGTCCGCTCATCCCCATGTTAATTCCCATAGGGTGATTATTCATCGATTCCCAGATAACGGGAAGGCTTCCAGCTATGAAATTGGACGAATGGTTGCACTACAATACGAACTGCATACCTTTTATAGTTTGGAGCCAGGGGGCGTAACAGGGATGGCGTGGGAGGGCGCGTAAGTACGAAGATATTGTTATAACCATTGTTAGTATTGTCGGCATCGTCTCTCATTGGACGGCCAAAGTTCCGACAATGAGAACGTGTATACTGACGTGCGTGCTTAGACACACACTAGTGTATCACGATAAATCTAAACAACGTTGCAAAGAAATTGTATTCACGTCCAATTCGCCAAGTGTAAAAACAAAGCAAAATAAACAAAGCCAAAAACTGGTGAAGAGGCCACCAAGTTGAGAGTGGTTTGGCCCTTCAAAGGAGTGATATCAACGCACCAAAACTAAATAAATACAACAAAATAAAAACCAAACCAAAAACCTATAGACTAAGTTGAGAATGGTTCGGCCTATAGGCAAAAGGTAGTAGCAAATTGTTGAAAACCAATTTCTTGTTGACGTGGCACTTTATTACTCATCTGCAAGGTAATGGAGTTGAGTCAATACACAATTAAAAAAAAAGAGTGATATCAACACACCAAAACATTCGCCAACTTAATCGCACCGAATAATACTTTGGACGTTAAATGAAAACTTGAACGTTGCTACCGAAAGTAGCAATGTTCTAGTTTTCATTTAACCTTCGAATTATTAAGCGGTGCGATTAACTTGGCGAATGTTTTGGTGTGTTGATATCACTCCTTTGAAGGGCCGAACCATTCGGAACTTGGCGGCCCCTTTTACCAGTTTTGATTTTTGATATGATAGATTTCAACCAAACTAAGCTACGTTGTGCGGCCTCGAAATTGGCAGCTAGAAACGATAGCATGGCGTATTTATTTCATAAATGCAGGCTTTCAGAGCTGAGTTGAATTGTTTCGTCAGATTTTATTAGAGGCCTTGGCACACAGCCGTACGCCCCTTCTAACCTAAAAATACACATTTAACTACATCAAGAACTGGACCAACTTAATAGACATCATCACAAACCCACAAACCCACACACCAGCGTGAGCACCGTTACGCACAACTCCATAAGAACTCCAAGTTGCCCCAACCCCAACTTCACAACAACTCCAAGGTGCTCTAACTCCAACTCCACACTTTGGTACTCATGACAAGGCCGCCTTCTCTTTCCCATTTAGGGAAAGTTCCAGCGGCACACTGCTACAACTCTCCAACAAAGAATTGTTGGAATTGTTGTGAATTGTTTCAAAGTGGCTAGCAACAATGCATGCATAAACTATGCATACATAAACCTTTGTAGCATGACACCATAGCCGTACAAAAGGTACACGGATTACTAACAAAAACGTCAAGTGTGCCGTAAAAAAGGAGGTTACATGATTGAAGTTTCACTTTACTTGTTAAAATGTTAAAGGATACAATTTGGATAATTTTTAATTGAAATAATCAAATGTACAATTGAGAAAATTGCATCTGTTAAAGTGCTGTTGTGCTTTACCTATTATATATTTCAATCGTAAAGCACAACAGCACTTAAACAGATGCAATTTTCTCAATTGTACATTTGATTATTTCAATTAAAAATCATCCAAATTTTATCCGTGTACGTTTTAACAAGTAAAGTGAAACTTCAATCATATAACCTCCTTTTTTACGGCACACTTGACGTTTTTGTTAGTAATATAGATTAACTGAGCAAAAAACGGCTTCGCTGTTTTAGAAAAAAAAAACATTAGAGCTCGTATCCCCATACTCACAGCCCTGAATGTACACGAATAAAAACGGATTAGAGTTCACTCGAACGCAACGAACTATAATTTGAACTATAATTTGTATTCATTTTGTGTATGCATTTTTATCTTTCAAATTTGTAGCATTTGCTGTTTATGGCGCCTATTTTGTGTGTGTTTGTGGGTTTACGTTTTGCGAAATGGAGTTCAAATTATAGTTCGTTGCGTTCGAGTGAACTCTAATTCCTTTTTATTGGTGCACCATCAGGGCTGTGAGTATGGGGATACGAGCTCTAAGGTTTTTTTTTCTAAACGGCGAAGCCATTTTTGCTCAGTTAAATTGTTGGCTTTTTTCGCTTCCATTTTACCTGTGTTCACTGTCTACCGATTTTTGTTTTCGAAAAAACGAAACATTAGAAATGGATACATATGTTTAGGTTCCGCCGAAGGTTTGTCCCATGATTATTATTTGATGGCAACACATTAGCGTATTTCTGGATTTAGCATGCGTTTCTTATGTTCGTTGCGTTACGTTTTTTGCCTTAGGGCTGTGTTGTCCTAAATCCTCTTTAAGGAAAAAATTCTGACCGCACTGATTACATTTATAAGATTTTTTTTACTAGAATGCACTGGCTCATTTCTACCTAAGTCCTCTTTACGTAAAAAGGCCTGGCCACAAACATTACATTTACACGGTTTTTTTTACCAGAATGGACTCGCTCGTGTCTGTCTAAGTTGTTTTTACGCAAAAAAGCCTGGCTACAAACATTACATTTATACGATTTATCGCTGATATGTGTTTGTTCATGAGAAAGTAAGTTACGTTTTTTGAAAAATACCTTACGACACAAAGAACACTTTAAATGATTTAACTCACTCATTTCTAGAGAAAACCAAACTTGTATCGCTCTAAACATAATACAGAACGGAACCAAGAAAATAAATTGGCACACCAATGAAATAAAATGTATATCACTTATACGAAATGAAACCTTATGCTACAGCACCCGTGAAAATACCAAGGACGAAAATGTAACCAAAATTACATAACTACGCCATAATAATAAAATTATTCAAACGAATGACCCAACGAATTCAAGCAACAAAACCAGTCTTATAAATTGCTAATTCTACGAAACTCAAACTCCTGTGCTAAATTAAGCAAGAAGCAATGGTCGTAGGAAATCACATTTATCATTTCAACAATCAACGATATTCTAAGGAATAATCAAGGTAATCATATAGAACAGCGCCTTTCAAGCTATCGACATAATTCAACTACCCTTCGATTCCTTTCGTTATTATGGTTCAGAAAATCATAACGAAAACTTGCGCAAACGCCTTTTTATTTTTAATACACGTTAAAACGCTATTGACAACGGTGGTTAGGCCGCCATAACGTGCGACGATGGGAGCGCAACAAGAAAACCTGATTTCATTTCAACCAGAACATTAGTAAACGGAAATGATGTCCTTCCGGGACATTTTTTTCCAGTATGAAATGCCGTCCGCAGGGGCGCGCTTCGCGCGCATTATTATATACATCGAGAATTTGTCTAATCAGAAATAGTATGACGCAAGCATTTGTGAAACAAGGAACAAATTATGACACTTGGTTGTTTCACAAATGCTTGCGTCATACTATTTCTGATTACACAAATTCTCGATGTATATAATAGTGCGCGCGCAGCGCGCCCCTGCGGACGATGTTTCACACCGTAAAAAAATATTGATATGGAAATAGAATGACAGTTCGCATCCATCACAAATCACCGCTTCAGCCATGCCGACGCAAATGAAAAGATAATTTCCGTTTACTAATGTTCTGGTCGAAATCAGGTTTTCTTGTTGCGCTCCCATCGTCGCGCGTTGTGGCGGCCTAACCACGGTTGTCAATAGCGTTTTAACGTGTTTTAAAACTTACTTTATATAAGAAAAAACCGTTTGCGCCAAGTTTTCGTTATGGTTTTCTGAACCGCAACAACGAAAGGAATCGACAGGTAGTTGAATTATGTCGATAGCTTGAAAATGCGTTGTTCTATATAATTACCATAATCAAATCACTGAATGAATCACCCAACAAACTCAAGAAACAAAACCGGCACATGAATTGACAAACAAACCAGTTATATAAATTACCGGACTGACGAAATGAAACTACAGTGTTAAAACCGAGCGGGAAGCAATGGTGGTTAGAAACCAGATTTAACAATTCAACAATTCAATGTCTCTCACTAGAGCGTATCTAGATTGTTGCACGCATTTGTTGCTATCGCTGGAAACAATCGAAAACAATTATTCATCTCAGCCCATAGTGAAGAACTGAATCCACGCAAATCCAAAAAGGGTCGGCCTTTGAAGGTAGTGATATCATTCAGCCAGGAAAAGGCCGCCAAGGTTAATCCTATTAGCCACTAATCGCACCGACTACAATAGTTCGAAAGATAAATGAAAACTAGAACTCGTGGCAGAAATCTTCAAGTTTTCATTTAACGTCCAAAGTATTCCGTGCGATTTACGTGGCTAACTGGATTAACCATGGTAACCTTTTCCTAGTTGAATGATATCATTACTTTCAAAGGCCGACCCTTTTTTAAAACTTGACAACTTGGCGGCTTCTCTTACACCAGTTTTGGTTTTGCGTGGATTCAGTTCTTCACCGCGGACTGCGAAATGCGTGTTTATCTTCATGTTCCGCCCAAGCTTTAACCTATCCCTATTATTGATGGCAACACGCTAGCGGGTATCTACATTTACCATGTGTCATCTCGATGGGTATTTGATTTTGCATTGTTGCAGGCAGCTGCAATATCGTGGCAAACAATGCTGGAAACAATTCAATTGGCTTCTCGAAGCCCGCATTGAAGAACTAAATAAGTCATTCAGTCATGTCGGCCGCCCAATTTTGGCTCAAAATTACAGATTTGCACCCTAATGATTTAAAAACTTGCATTTAAGCAAAAACCATTTCATTTTGGTTCTACTTAACGGTTTTTACAATGCTAACTCAAACAAGATAAAACGACAATGTTTCCCCGCGCCCACCATCGTTGCATCTAGTTCGAGTGAACTCTAATCCGGTCTTTTCCGCCTCATTTCTTTGTTGCACCATTGTTACATGTTGCAGCATTGTGACATTCTGAGATTGTTGGCCGCTCCGCCGCCGCCTCCGCCTCCTGTCCATTTTCTGAAAATTCTCGTGCGCAAACGAACTCTAATAAGCACGGCCTGCCGGCCTTGCTAATTAAATATTTTAATTACAAACAAAAACGTCAAGTGTGCCGTAAAAAAGGGGGATATATGATTGAATTTTCACTTGTTAAAATGAACACGGAAAAAAATTGATGATTTTTAATTGAAATAATAAAATGTAGAATTGAGAAAATTCCACCTGGTGATGTGCTTTACGTTTTAAATATATGATTGGTAAAGCACAACAGCACCTAAGCAGATGGAATTTTCTGAACTGTACATTTTATTATTTCAATTAAAAATCATCAATTGTTTTCCGTGTTCATTTTAACAAGTGAAAATTCAATCATATGTCCCCCTTTTTTACAGCACACTTGACGTTTTTGTTTGTAATCCGTGCACCTTTTTTACAGCAATGGCGTCGCGCTACAAAGCTTTATGCATGCAGTCGATTGTTGCTGGCCACTTTGAAGCAATTCAACTGAGCTCTGAAAGCCTCCATCTACGAAATAAATACGCCATTCTATCGTTTCTAGCTGCCAATTTCGAAACAACGTATATCGTTTAGCTGATACATGGATTCTTTCACGAAAGATTTATTTGAGGCCCTGGCCCTAGATCGTACGCCCCAATCATCCGAAAATGCAACATCAATACAAATCAGCCTTCAAATGATATTAAATCACACCAAATCAAACCAATTTAACTTAAGTCAGCTTAAATCACAGTTCTCACAGTTCTCACTACGGTGCTGAAGCACCTCTCTTGCCACTTTCTCTTTCCCATTTAGGGAAAGTTCCAGCGGGCTTGTTTCACTCTTTCACTCACAAAATCACACCAGTGCACAGGTCACATCACACCACCGCTGCACCGCCTTGACCCACTTTCTCTCTCCCATTTAGGGAAAGTTCCAGTGGACCAAATTAACACCTCCACTCACAGAAACTGAACTAGTACAGTACCACAGCCACACCAACCCACTTTCGTTTACCATGAACGTTTCATACACTTTCCACTCACGAAGTCAAACCGACTTAAACAACCATGGCACTAAAGCACCACTCAGTCCCACTATCTCTCTCCCATTTAGGGAAAGTTCCAGTGGGCCCATTTCACACTCTGGCACTTCCACAGTATTTGTTTGAGGTCAATCTGCAATACTCACTTCCTTGCACGCCGCAACTGGCATCAAATCCGCAAACACATTTTACAGAGAGAGGGGGAAGGGGAGGGAGGGGCACTACACGCTTACTCTTGACTCTACACAAAACTTGGCTATGGCCCGCAACTTGACCAACGGTGCCTGTCCCCGCGTGAGCGGCAACAACTCTTGCAGCGTTGCATGTTCCCACACCCAGGACGCTAACCTCTTACGCTGAACAGATGGAATTTTCTCAATTGTACATTTTATTATTTCAATTAAAAATTATCAATTTTCATTCTTTCATGATTATTTATTCGGAGCCCTGGCCCGAAGCCGTACGCCCCATCTAACATCATACAAATCACTATAACAACTACACCATAACTACTATAACTACACCATAACTATTATCACTACACCATACAGTAACATCATGCAGCCTACTCTTTCCCCTACCCCGCACCATAACATTCTTTCATTTCGCCCATCAACAATCGACTATTTAGCAAAGACATACCACGTGCACGAATAATGGATATGGAGTTTGCAGAGTGGCATTGTTCCCTAATCACAATGGTTAAAACAATGATCGTTCAGGGACCTGTAACTCCGGAATGGCTGGACCAATCGAAAAAGTGGTCTCTGTGAGGATGAAGCCCAGGGAAATTTCTGGCTTAAATCATGTTCAGATTTTAGGTACAGTAGTTTTTTCTGAAACCGTGTCACACAAGAACATTAACACCAACAAGAAGTGAACAGTTTTCAAATTTTCGTGTGGCGCCGTACGTTTACTATTGCACGAAATTGCATAAAAGTTTTCAAAAACTTGGGAAAAGTTGCTATCTACTATCTGGCCAAGTTTGGTCAAAATATATTGAATAGAAACGGAGAAATTAATAGTTTTAGTTTTGCTGGAGAGAGGACTTCAGTCATATATCCACGGCTATCGCTATGTATGATACTTTCCAAGTTATTTTTTTTTTTTTTTACTATTTGTCGTTGTCTATTTACGCCATACTTGTTTTTTTTAGTACTTCTGACAAAGATGCCGACTGTGCTGACGAAAATTAAAGAGAACTAGTACATGTATTGTGGGCTCTCCAGGTGTCACCTTTTTTTTCCGTATAATTCACTGACATTTTTGTGAATTTTTTTTGTGAGTTTCGGTGTTACAACGAAAATATAAATGATGGTAAAAAAAAAAACGGATTTTGAATAGGGTAGCAACTTGTTTTGCAAACACTGTTAGTCTCGTTTTATTTTTCGTTTATTTTTAAGTGTTTCTTTGAGCTGGAGTCATCTGAAGCACACTTTTGTTTGTGTATTCGTAGCTTTGGATATTACGAGACGTTTTAAAGCAGAATGAAATACAGCAACCGTGAAACTTGCAATCCAGATAGGTAATGTACAGACTAGGTCAGAAGCGATTGCACGTTCGTTGAAGGAGGCTAATATCCTCTCACGTAACCGTAACAAAAAGGTCTACATGGGCTTTGCTACTTAGCTATTATAAAAAATGGGGATGCTAACCGTAAACACGTATTTGAAAACAAAAACGAACTCGTTTGATGTTAAAGGTAAGGTTTAACTGATCCGAAGTCAAAACAGCAAAGGAATACAAATAAACTTTCCTGTAAGGTTTCAGATACTGCAGTGTTCCTGTACTGTTTAGTCCAAGTGAAACCGCACTGCTGAATTCAACCATTAGACACGTATATACAATTAAAACCATAGCTAAACTTTAAAGATTAGTGTAATAATAATATAGTTTATAATATAGGCCACACACTCGCCTACTGTCCGGGCTAAATTTTTCAACATTCTTCAAGTCGAGCCCTTTCCCTTCAACCTAGTGATGATACACATACCAACACTTTTCAAGATATCAGATTCAAGATTTCAGGACTGGTATTTCATTTTTATTTTCAACAACATTTCCAGGTTTTCAAGGAGTCGCACGATCCCTGAATTAGTTAATCTGTAGATCTATGCTAAACACACTATGAGACTCTGGTTTTTAGATTTTTCATCGATGTCGTTTAGCCAAGTAGAATGCACCAATCTGACCGATAATTTTCTAAAGTAAAATCTTTAAAAACATCTGAATACAGCAGTAAGGTTTCACTTGGAGTAAACAGTACCAGACCACTGCGGTATATGAAACCTTGCAGGAAAGTTTATTTGTATTCCTTTGCTGTTTTGACTTCGGATGAGTTAAACCTTACCTTTAACATCAAACGAGTTCGTTTTTGCTTTCTAATTCGTGACACTTTGACTTACCAAGTTGGTTTTTCAGTACTCGTTGCAAAACACTTATTCAATGCAAGTCTTCCTTTAGGAGGGTTAGTTTGTCCGCAGCTCTCTTTCAGCTGCTTTGTCCTTCATTTCTAATTCGTAATACTTTGACATACCAACTTGGTGTCATGTATTCCTTGGAAATAAACTGAGTTTCGCTCGCTTCGGTCGCACATTCAGTAGGATGGTTGGTTGGTTGGAACGTGTGTTCGACTGAAGGGTAGAAAAGAAATCTTGTCACAGTTAATTCGGCTTAGTTTTATTTCTAGGTTGCTATAAAGGAAATATTATTTTAATTGATAATATGTTTAATTAATAATTTGTTGACTTTTTTGTTGCTTTGTTTGCTTTAAATTTCCAATATGGCTTCATCCCAATTAACCGTTTCATGTTGTTCCCCCACTAGTGTTTCTTATCTTTGTTTTTCTAATAGTTCTTTGCCAACTATTGTGTCAATTATATGTTCGACTGTTTTTCCGATTTCCTGTTTCAATTTCCTTTCTTCGTAATTTTGGAACTGTATTCTTGTTTTCTTGTTTTCGTGAGAATAATATGTGTAATAAGTAGCTGTTAAGTGTTGTAACGACTGTTAAATGCTTTCTAGTTCTCTTTTGTGGTTTGGTTTTGTTGACTGGTTCCCAATTACTTTAAGGGAAGGCGCTGATATTTCCGTTACCGAAACTTCCGCAGCTTTTCGTCGTATTCTAAATATAACATGAGCTTAATAAACGGTGTGTCAAGTGTCGTACAGACTTGGTTTCACTGCTTTATTTTGCGTACAATACAGTTTGGGCTTACAATACAGTTTCAGTATTATGCAGTGAGTAAGCCGTCAAGCCGCTTGTATGTGGAACTGTTTGTGTGCTGCGTATCGTGCATGCGGCCATAAATGTGAGCTCTGGCTTTAATTGTAGTTAGTGTATACATACATCAGTGCATACAGTTAGTGCATACTGTTAGTGCATAGAGTTAGTGTTAGATACATCAGTAAGGTTTCACGTGGACTAAATAGGACACTGCAGTACCTGAAACCTTTAAGTGATCAGATGGAAATGTTTGCTGTAATTTTGTGTACGTTTTCCTGCTTAATCTTCACATCCACATATTATTTGTGCCATTGCCCAGTTTGTCGTTATGGTAGCCTCATTCACAACCTACATTACCTATGTTGCTGAATTCGTGTTAATGTGCAGTGACGCTGTAATAGTAAGGTCAGTGATTGGGCTAACTTAACGTTGTCCAGCTCACACCACGTGGAGGTAGGGGTTGGTCTTGATGAGCCACCATTCATACATACACACACACACACAACCTCCCCCAACTGCCAGTTTAACGGTTTGGCTTGAGTGATCCGTAGCGTATGAAAAAATGACTGTCCTTCCTGCATGACGTCATTTATCACTGTTGCCTGAACTTTGACTGAGCTTGGTTGTTGTTTGGGATGTTGTTGTTCAGTTAATGGGTAATCATATGCTTATTGGTCAAAGACGCAATGCTGCTGTTTGTCAGTGTTTGTGCCTACGTTAGCTTCAACCTAACCAGCTCGGTAGCTTAGGAACCCCGCGTCACAGATGCCCAACCAAGACGTTCAGAGCATTGGTGAATTACCCGCCCACTTCAGGGTAACCTATTCATAAGTTGTACTTACCTAAGTTGTGCCCTTTACTACCAAGCCATTCTGTTAAGGACCCCCTGGTCTTGTTAGATGTTATTTCTCCCTCAAGTCAGTTATCTCAACGCGGTGCCGAAACTCTATTAAGATGGAACCTACGAAAAAAAAGGAGCAAGCTAGGGAAAAACCAGGTGGACAGATGCGTTAACAGCTGTTTACCTTTGCAAGGGAAATAAACTACAGAGTTTGGAAGTCGAAAGTTAAATTAATTAAACGCATTGTCATCAGATCAGGGCCTGCACGTTGGCCATCGTTAAAAACAATTCAGAAATTCGAGCAGGACATAACAGACAACTTCGTTGAAGTAGAAAACGATCCGGTACTATTACAAGCATTAAGTACCAAAATTCCCAAGCTTTCAGAATGAGAGGTCTAATGCTCCGGATTCGGAGCCGGGAGTTGTAGTAGAAAACAAAGCATGCGCGAATTCAACTATTTTAGCAAAGATGCGGGCAAATCCTTTTTTGTCCAGTAAAGCTGCAGCGACCATACAAATCTTGCTCCAGTGACAACCCCAAGAATTAACTAGAAGTTGCCTAAACTGTAAACAACTAAATTTGCTTGAGCGTTAAATGATTGGGAGTTGTTTTGCGTCTGGTTTGACTCTAATTCTCAGTTCAAATATCTACACGGGGTTTTGTGCAGTGAAGCATCAAGAACGACTGAAGACCAGAAACTGATTCAAATTGCAAAGGATCTCTTGGTGGACAAATACGGCAGTAAAGAAATACTGGTGGATGGCCACATAAACCATTTACTCAGGACGATACCAGTTAAGAAGTAGCCAGGATGTAAACCATTTGTAAAGGAATTTTGTGTCAATGAAAGTACTATACTAAAACCGCACTCAACTTCTGACTGGAGAATAGTTAGAGAGCCTTTTTACGAACTATTTTCGTTTGATATTATCCTTACGCGCTCAACTTTTTTAAAACTGACGAATATTTTCTTTATACCTGACATTGCCGTTGCCCTTCAACTCCTTAAAACTTTTTTCACGTAGTGACTTGCGGTGCAAAGCAGAGTGAGCTTTTCATCATTTGCGTTTGTCGGTCTGTCCGTCGGTCAACGATAACTTTTGAATGCATGTCGGATTCATTCCACATCTCCACATGCAATCTCTGCCTTATTTTTGGATTTAAGCTCGTAAATTAATAAAGAAGCAAGAGGATTCGTGGATTTTAACTTTCAAATATCCAAAGAAACACCAAGAGTAACATACGATTCTTCACGGCTTTTATTTTTGTGTACGATTCAAAATGCTATTCAAAATGCTACCGAAATTAATTTTTTTTTTGAAAAACCCGATAATTTAATTTATAAATAACTTTTATTTTAAATAGATGCCCTCTCCCTATTTTTCAATAACCAACACGTGAATAGCCCTGCAAGATTTCCACAGGTTTCAAACAGCCTTTCCCAGGCAAAAAAAAAACAAATAGGAAACTAATACTAATACAAAATTCCTCGTGAAAGTGTGGATAACGGAAGGGCCAACCACTAACACCGATCCGGGTACAGGGTGCAATGTACACCAGAAGCTCTAATGGTAGGGGCGCAGTAGACAGTCTGTCAATGGGAATAATTTTAAACGTTTAATAAAGATTTTTACTCCAGGGAACGTTACAATATCGTCAGTAAGGCATTCCAAATGGTTGTAACACGTCGCGCAAAGAAATGTTTGCGGCATCCCTGCTTGCCGATTGAACATACAACTTGAGGGAGTGCCCCTGAGTTGATGTTAATGGATGTCGTTCGCAGAAAGGAAGATCGACAGCCAATAGCCCGTGAACAATCTTGTATGTAAGACTGAGGTCAGCCCTTAGTCTTCTTAATTCGAGCGGCTCAAGACGAATTTGCCGCAGTAGTTCTCCCTGGGAAAGTTCACGTAGACCGGGGAAGCTACGAGTGAAACTTCTCTGCACCGATTCCAACAAATCAATATCCTGGAGAAGGTACGGCGACCCAACCGGGTTTGCGTACTTAAGGAGAGGATGAACAGATACTCGGAATGCCCAAACGCGGGTATTAATACATGAGGAGACGAAACACTTATTGACCACGGCCAGTCTGCGAAAATCGAAAGCCGAAATTTTGAGGCAATGAACCGTGGATTTCAAGTCCGAGGTAATCCATACTCCTAGATCGCGACATACGGTTTTCGATTCAAGTTCAGTTCCTGCTAGTTGTACTTAAGGTTGGGGTTGTTAGCTCCCAGTTGCAATGCAATACACTTGTCCTGAGACAACGGAAGTTGGCAATCAATTGACCATTGATTGATTAAATCGACTTGGCATGCAAGTTCGTAACCGTTAGCCAAAGTTAGGATCTGTGACCCACACTTTAAGTCGTCTGCAAACTTGTATTGTGGATGGTTTACTATCGTGTTTAGAGATTGTAGGTCATTAAGGAAAACAACAAATAGAAGCGGACCCAAAACGGAGCCCTGTGGGACCACGCTGGTAACATACTGTTGTGTTGAAGAGGTCGTTCCAATAACTACACACTGGGATCTATTGAAAATGAATGACCTAATCCAATTCAATAAATAGTCAGCAATACCACGTACTTGAAGTTTATAAATTAGTTTGGTTAAGACCACAGACTCGTATGCTTTCTGAAAGTCAAAATAGATGGTATCAAAAGAAATACCAAGGTCCATAGATTCAGTCCAAAGATCCATTGTAAGGAGGAGTTGCATTGTAGAGGAGCGCCCAGGGAAAAAACTGAATTGGTCGTTCCGGATTACTTTATAAAGCTGGAAATAGTTTAACATGCTGGAGCTAATAATGACCTCCGTAATTTTGCAAGGGACCGAAGTTAGGAAAATTGGACAATAATTTAGAGGATTTGTAGCATTTTCCTTCTTGTAGATGGGTATGACAATTGCCTGGCTCCAGCATCTTGAGATACATCCCTGGTTAAACGATTTATTAAAAATGTAAACAAGGGCATTGCATATCTCAGGTCCAATTACCTTGTACAAAAAAGGCAGAAAAGCCTTTCAGGCCAACTGCGTGACTGGGCTTCAGATGATTGATTGATGGTGTGAAGTACTCTGCTACGATCAAAGCAAACATGCTGCAGCAGCGGCGTTCCATCATTAATCTTAAAAAGATGAACCAAAATAGTTGGCGTGATTCCATTATCAGTAACCCCATTTGCCACAAAAATATCGTTCAGAAGATTTGCTTTTTCGCTCTCAGCAACGAAGAATTTGTTTCCCCACCTGAAATGGTGAAAGTCTACGTTCGCCTTTCGTTTTATTTTTGTAGTACCTAAATATTGCCGATAGATTTCCCTCGTGCAGCACTGCCTTTTCACATGTAGTGTGCCATAGGTCGACGTTGCGTGCATATGTTGTTCGGCATGTGTCATAATTGCTTTTATTAGTTTCATTTGGTTGATTTCTGCACTTATGCCAAAGTCTAAGCTCCTGATTCCAAGGTTGAGTATTTATATTTTTACATATATATATATATATTTTTTCGGGGGGGGGGGGGGCCACTCGATTCGGCAAATCCAACGAAATCTTAATCAAGTCTAAAAAACCGTCCAAATGAGGTTTACGTCCTGTTTCAAGGACGTAAGCACCTCGATCCAACGCATGTTCCTCAGTAATATCCTAAGTTTACGGAAGTCAATCTTTCTCTTTTAGGTCAAGGTATTCATTTTGTTGGAGTAATCGGATTTAACGGAGAATTCGATCATGCAATGGTCACTAATTCCAAGGTCACTTAATCCCGGGGGCAGACGTCGTAGATAACTCATGGGTGAAGATTAGATCGAGAGTATGCAAGCCTCTTGTAGGGAAATCAATTTGTAGGCACAAGCCAAGAGGAGCAATAATTTAGAGGAAATCTCGATGTGGTTTCGCCTGTGCAATCAAAGTGTGCCAATTTACTGAAGACAGATTGAAGTCCACCAATATTATATTAGAGGATCGATGCTTGAACGCGGAACAAATGTAAGAAAAGCTATCAGGTAAGTAGCACAATATAAAATTAATATTTAACGTGGGCAAAAAAACACAAAAAGCCTCACAATCTGAGACAGAAGAGACCAATGCGATATTTGTATCCCGTCGATAAGCTACTAAGATGCCGCCTGCTCGGGTTGGTCAATCACAGCGACACAAATTGTACTACTGACACGGTGCTTCCAGGAGGCGAATAAATATAAACACGTCCGTAGATATGGGAGTGCCCATGTTGTAACTGTTGCTTCATATCTCTCGTCACAAGGTCGTCCGGGAGAGAAGCTGTCGGTTTCGTTTCTCAGATACAGGCTAGTTGATTCAACATCGTTAGAATCTTATTTTTCCAGACCAGCACTAAAAGTTTTCAGTTTTCCGCACGCACGTGGACTGGCATTGAGTCGGGAGGCGAAACACACGATTTCTGCCTCAGTCGGCCTTGGCTTGCAGTAGCCATCTGCTTCGCTGCTTCACGCTCGTGGAACGCTGTTGCAAGCGGAGGTCCTGCCATGTCTGGATTAATGGTTACGAGAGTGGTATTTTTTCGCAACTTTTTATTATGTTAAAACCAGCATAGCCTATTTTTAACGTGTGCTATGCGAGAAAATAGTTACGATAAGCAGTTCCAAATTTGACCGCATGGGGTCATGAGATGGAACCTGCAGTAATATTATCATGAACACTCCCTTTCATTTCGCTCCTGGTGTTGCTGATTTGGGTGTTTATCACTGGTTTGCAAGGTGGACAAATTTTAGAAACTGTGTGTTTCTTATTGCTGTTGTTGATTTTGGGTGGATATCACTATTCTGATAGGTGGATATATTTTAGCAAGTAGTACTTCCTGTTCTGTTGTTGGTTTTGGGTGGTTGTCGCTGCTTTGCAAGGCAGACAGTTTTTCAAGACCAAAAATTTTAGACACGTCACCAGATGGTGTGAGTGTTCGTTTCTGACTTTGCTTCACAACCTTGCCGCAAATGCTGCTGGGAACGATTCTAACTGTACTCTAGGATCTTTAAATTTGACATAGAGCCTTACGATTTTTTTCCGTTATTTTTATATGTGTTATATATTTATTTGCATTACTGTCCAGTCTGATTTATAATCGTCAATATGAAAAAGAAAAAAAAACCTTGAAGGTGTAGTTGCGAGGAAGGGTTTCTCATTTTTTATGTGAAGGCAATACCACGAACAATTTTATATGATCAATGGAATCTTCAGTTTTGAAGGTTCAATGTTTTATTTTTTTATCATATCTTTGCAATCGTCCTCTTTAATGCCAAGCACGTGCGAGAAAATATGATTCTTGGAAAGTCGGTGCAAAGTAGTTTTTCCCCTTTCACTCAACTGCGAGTAGCTATAATGACATTCTGTACATTATAAACCAAAGTCTCATAGAAGAAACGAAGACAACCCTGGAAAAAGGGGAACCCCTAAAAATAATAATAAAAAAAAACTTTATTGTAGCACGTGAAAGTACATAATATGATCTACACAATTCAGAAATAAAAATTGATTATGCCACAAAGGGCGAGGTTTAGGCGCTGGGCCCATTCTTACACCGAACCCAATGTACAATGTCAGCAGACAATAGCAAAAACTAAAGTAAACAAGAAGATGGGATATAGTGGGGGTTGGGGGAGGGGGAAGACAGGGGAAAAAAGAAAAAGAAGGGAAGGAAAAGAGCGGAAGAGGGATGGTGACCAAGTTGTGAATTAAACAAGTGACGGAATAATTTAGCTTTGAAAGTTCCAACACTAGAACAAGATTTAATGACTTCGGGCAAATCATTCCATAACTTCATGCTCTGAACCAGAAACGACGTTTGGTATTTAGTAGTGCGACAGCGAGGGGGGAGTGAAGGAGCGGCCATGACTAAATCTTGTAGGATAACTGTGATCAGCCAGTGCAGAATTAAATAAGGATAAGGTAAACAAATACAATGAAAAATGGCGAGTGTTTCAGTTCTTTGCCTACAAGTTGAAACTGTTACGTTGTTGCCTTGAAAAGAAGTTGAAATTGGCACATTGTTGCCTTGAAAAGAAGTTGAAATTGGCACATTGTTGCCATGACTAACAATTTGCTCTGCGCGGTCATATCAGAGGCAAGTATGAAATGACGTCATGCACGAAGAAAAGTTACTTTTCTTACGGCACGAATTGCTCAAGCCAAAGCGATAAACTGGGGTGGGGCGGGGGGGGGGGGGCAGACGGGGAATAACCCGTGTGTGTGGCAGCGTGTCTGTTAACCCTGCT